>JAVLVB010000746.1:2211061-2257990 GCA_032876305.1 Orestias chungarensis | reverse complement strand
ACCAGTTCTTGGCGGAAACGACTGCCATCAAGCATGCGAGTGTTGATCTTTCAAACTGATTACTGCCAAGACATTTAAGAACCGATGAAAAACAAAATCACTCCAGCGAATCAGTCGGACAAAACTGGAGAATCTTTCCAGAACCAGCTCCAAGATGGCATCAACTAAATATCTAGGTGGTCACAAAAGAACATTTAAAGCACTTAACGTATCACTTTCCTCTATGGTAAGACAGAGACTGGGCATTTATGGGAAAGTTGCAAAGCCAAAATCGCCCATGAGTTTCTATTCACTTTCTCAGTACAGGAGATTAGGAGAAGTAAAGACTAAACATGATCTTAAGTGCAGCCACACTTTAGAGTCAAATTTGAAAGGCTCTGAAAGCCAAAACCCTAAATCCATTTGATATTCCATGGCATGACCTTAAACAGGTCTTTCCTCCTTGAAAATGAAGCCCCCATGAAGCCTGAATTAAAACATTTTTGCAATGAGGAGTGCGTCAAAAATCCTCTAGAGTGATTGAAAAAGCTCATTTACAGTTATCAAAAGACTTTATGGCATTTATTGTCTCTAAGGGTTTCTTCCTATTAGGCTTTGCTAGCAATTACTTTTCACATACTGCCAGGTTGGTTTGGATGGCTTTTTTTCGTTTAGAATTTGTCTGAACCATCTTGGGCTAAGAGAACACACTGAGGATCTTAGTTTCACCCAACTGTTCGGTAGAAACCCACAACAGAAACGACAGCCATGACGAGCAAGAGTGTGCAGGCAGCGGTGATGCCATAATTAACATTTGGCCTCAATCAAGCATCCTGAATATGTTTGCACTCTCAGAGTCTTCCTTCCTCATCGGTCTGGCAAACATTTCCCCAACCGTCCCTTGTCTCGCTTGTTTTTCCTGTCTCATGCACAGCGATCACGCCACCTCCACATATACAGGCAGAATCTCAAACAACAAGCTTAGCAGAACCACCCACACACACCTACATGTGCTCGCACACTGACACAATCTCTTATAGCCCCAGAATTTCTACCAGGATCTTATTAAACCTATGGCAACCGCATCCCCCATCCAGCCTTCTTCTATCTATGTTTGTGCGCGTGAGACAGATGCAATCTGAGCTAAAACACGACGGGTTCGAGGCGGTGGCCCTGGTAACGTAGCTGATCGACAAATCTGGGTCACAGTCGTTTGACACAAACAGGAGAATTTTATTTGATTTTTTTCCAAAGGTGGGAGGCGATAACTCGTAATAAGAGGAATGCTTAGTTGATTTTTTTCTTCCCCAGCTCTATATTTTTTGTGTGGTTAAATCAAGACACGTGTTGGAGGCAAAACAGTTCAGCAGCTACCTGAAACACTGGCAAAAGAAAATGTGCCAGTAAACCAACTTGAACATAAATCTTGCTGCTCCGACGCCTATTTAACCTCTTCTGCCACTGCGACTACTATAACAAACACACACAAAACAAATCTACTCCATTCTTTTGTGCACTCTGCCCACTTTGAGAGTCCCATTTCAGCTCAAACTCATCCCCATCAATCTCCTCGCTTCAGCCTCTTACCTATAAACCTTTAACCTTCACTCTGACTCTCTCCATCATCCCACCACAGCCTCCCACATCCAGACTTGCTCATTTTCCCAGAGGAAGCAGATCCTTCCATACTCTATAGGGATCTTCTTTTCTTCCTCTGATTATATCCGTTTTGCTACTGCTGTTATAAATTCGGGGGAGGTGAGTCAGGATTCCTTACCTGTTTTGAAGATCTCGTAGCGTAAAGAGAAACCCGCTCCCTGATGGGCGTAGTCTGAGACAAATCGAATCTGGATCGAGGACCCGGATGAGATGATGGGTGGCGGCGCAATGTTGCTGCAGTGTCGACCCAGAGCATCAGCGTTGTCTGAGGTCCCGTCACGGATCTCTATGAAGTCGTACCTGGACCACAAAAAGAGTGGATAGTGTAGAGATCAATCATTTTATTCTAAAAAGGGAAGTTTATAACAGGAATGTTAAGCTGAAAGAAAAAGTAAGAGGTGGTTAGGAGTTTTGCAATCAGCTGAGTTAAATAAAACCAGAGAGTTTCATGATAGAACCAATGAGTTTAGGCATACAACCAATCATGATGAGATATAAACTGTGTTGTCTCCCCACAGATGGATTCAATAAATGTATTTCTTCTGACCCAGTTTTTCTTCGGGACGGCACGCTCAGATCTCTTTGATGACAGCTCGGGGCGAACAATCCCCAAATCCCTGAATATTGGATCACAGGAAAGAAAACGGAGGGAGGCTGTATTTCAAACAGGACATATTTTAGTGAGTGTCTGTCAACTCTGAGGCAGAGGACGGGGGCAAAAAGACAGCTGGATAGATTCATTAAAAAGAGAAGTAAAAATAGATGGTTGAAGCTCATAAAAAAATCAAGAGGTGAGCACCATCAAGCACCAGCAGCAGGCTGGGTTGTGATTAACCTCCACATACTTGTTTTCTCAGTTCTTCATTGAACTCTGACCGACCAACTGACCCTGAACCACAAAGGCAAATTCTTATCCGTCAGCTCGTTGCGCGAGCACTTGCTTCTGGGTTTAAGAGAGTATGAGAGAGAGGGAGAGGCAACGGGAGGGCATGCACCTGGCTAATCCTGAATTAGCTCATAGCTCTCTGTGCAATTGCTTGTGTCAGCATCACTGATTGAAACAACATGCAGATTCAGTTCATGCTGGATTTTATCCTTTTTAGGACTTTGGACCCACATTAACTCTCCCAAGCATAAAAATTTAAAAGGCAGCACAAATGGTTTTGCTTTGATTTGTTTTAGAGGTCATAACTCACACTGGGGTGTTTCGGCACAGTTTGTTCTGGTTGCCAGTTCTTGAGAAAGAATCCTGTGGGATATGGTAACTACTTGCACAAATTCATGCATTTAAACAGAAAGGGAATATGATCAGAAATGGAGATTATTCAGTAGTACATAGATGACTGATTTAACTAGATAAAAGTCAAAAATGGTTATTCCTGCAAGTTTCACTACACTAATATGAATAGATTGTTGTATCTCCTGAACACTGTGAGATCTCTAGCATTTCAACTTTAGGGTAAATTCTTGTTAGTACCCCCTGCAGTCTTGGGTCTGTCTTGGCCATGCTGGATTCTGCCGTTGTGGCATTGTTTTTAAAACAAAACTGAGTTTAATACTTCTGGTTGCCTTAAAATGCAATACCGTTTTCATTGATGCACCGCTACAAACCGGCGATGTTATATTAAGGGGAAACAAAACATGAAATGTTTTTTGTGCATACTGAGTGCAAACAGGGCTTAGCTTTGTTGCAAGGTGGCTTGTTAATGAGCTGCCACAGGAGGATTTTCTTTAAACATTTGGTGTGGTCTTGGTTAGCCCTCCAACCCCCGGTCTTAGTCATGACTCATCTACTTTAAAGTCTTGTTGTTCTTTGGTCTCAGCTCTGACAGTTTCAGACAACACCGTTTTCATAAACAGCCTTTTCTCAATATAAAACAGAGACTCTCAAGAACTAATACGTATAAAAGTTGCTTTTAAAACTAACTGTAGAAGCTTGTATCATGCAAGTATCTTCAAAGCATTAATAGTGAGGCTGTGAGTAAGGCGGTCTCACGGGTGTCGGGGACATACTACAGCTCAATTTCAAAGATAGTAACAATATTTTAAAGTAATACATCATGGAAAAAAAGAAATGATCTAAAATAACAGAGCTACTCCATCACGCTGTTGCCATGAGTGGCTCAAGTCTAAAATGACACAGAAAAAAGCTTTTTTGTGTAAAACGAGATAAAGGATCTCACTTTTTACGTCATCAGACTGTAAACATGATAAAAGATTTGAACTATTATTGATTTATCTTTGTGAATAAGTGTATTATTTATTGGATTGAAATGTGTTTAATTTTTCAGCAAACGAGCATGTTGATGCGTTTCATGCTGCAATAGCTACTAAAATTCTCCCTGTTTGTGTTTTTATAGTTTCATCCGCTTTCCAGATAGTGTGTCTCCTCAGTCCAAGTGTGTTCTCCTGTGTTGCTAACTGCATCTCTGCTGGAGGCTTGCAGCTAACTGAGCGCACCCTCTTAACGGACAGACGAACGAAACAGACTTGTCTGAATTAGTTCATGTGACAAAGCTGTCAAGGAACAACAGGGTCGCTGTTATCTCGCTAATTAATGTGATGAGCTGTATGGTGCTGACAAAGCATTACAGGCATTTCTGGGTTTGAACACTTTTAAAGCCAGTATCTTTTCTAATATTCTTGCTGCTGCTTTAAAGTGAAAAGCATTCAGGGTATGTTCAGACATGGCAATCATCTCAAGCCCGTAGCTGCTTGTGGCATCTAAGCACTAAGATGGCCTTTGTAGTTCCAGCTTGAAATAAAACCCGGATTAAGAAGGCGCTAAGCTCCTTTTTTTAGCTATCTCGCTCCTGTAGTGTATCTACTCTAGTGCTGGCATTCAAACTAAGACTGCTGATCGAGGGATAATCCTGGCACATTAATCTGGGTCAGACTGGCACATACAAAGGTTAGGTCTGAAAAACTAAATGGCTGAAATGAGTGAAATGTTGCAGGAGTCATCAATGCTGTGTAAGAATGCCAAAGCACAATTAAAATAAATCGTTCAAAATGACATAATGTTAATGCAAGGATGCAACAAAACTAAATATCTGATTTAAGGAATCAGGCCTGCAAAATTTTTCAAACAAAGGGTAGAAATCTAGACATCTCTGCCTCTGTAGGATAATGATGAATTTGTTTGTCCTTGGACTGTGATAAACAAACCGGTTTTAATCATGACCAGACGTGGTTAATCCCTCATGTTGCAGGCAGTTTGAGGATTTGAAGTTTAGGTCTGAGTAGCACTAACACTTGTGGCTAAAGAAGCTGTTGTCCAATACTCTTATACATGTCTTGCTTGTAATCCTGCATTATTGAGGCGATCGTAGAGGCTTTAGTGTCAGGCTACCACAGCGAGTCTATGTGAGCCATTGCCATACCTAATGCTTTAGGCTGTAACTGACACATGCTTGGGGAAAACAACATCCAACACTGTGCCAACAAATACACTCTCACGTAAACAAGTCCACAACGCGGCGATATGTGCAAATATGTATACTCTAAGAGGCGTATCTCCAACACCGGGAATAAAAGGCCAGTGAAAGAGCTAAGAGCCTGATTAGGTTTTAATTGATTTTGGAGTTGGTCTTTATCCTTCTTTCTGTCTCTCCCTCTCTCCTGTCATGGATTAGCGTCAGCGAATGAGTGTTCCTCAGATGTGATTATTGACCTGTTCACTCAGCCTCTCCCCAGGCTCTGATGAATACATGTATGAGGTCGCAACGCGCGAGAGCTCGCTGTCTGCCTCTCTAAGACGCGCACTTGAACACATTCCAGGACGTTGAGCACAAATCACCTGAACGCGCATATGCTCACAGACCCGCGAAAGATGCACATGATACAGCATCCGCAATTTGAGCAGACGGGTCCGGATTCCATTAGGGGTTGTTTTGAACCTAACTCCGCCTTCTGTCTGTCTAACACCACCATCTATTCCCCTGGTGTGTCTAGCAGTCTGTCTGGTATTTTGCTGACCAGCTCCTCGATGGGGGAGTCATAACAAGGCAGCCGCTTCAACCTCCATCTTTTCCCCTTTAGGGAGTAGCTGGAGCAGAGGGAGAGAGGTTAAGGAAACTCAAACCCCCAAGGGCCGCTAATTCTCCACTGGTCCAGACATGTCTTCTCTTCCCCTGCTCTCATATATCACAGCACCCCGGCATCAAAGCAACTAATTGCTTTTCACACCTTTGCTATTTGCTGGTGACCAGGGACGTTTCCTCTAGCCGACAGTACCTCATTGCAGCCAAACAAAAGTCACATCAATATGTCTTCTTACCAACCTTTGTAGTGTTATGACCCTTCTGGGTCACTCTTAGTCATAAAAACACCAGCTGCTTTGTTCACACTCCTTGTTGCTCTTCTTGTTGAGCATCTTACTTGCAAAACTCTCTTGTAAAAATATTTTTTAAAGGAACTATGAGTTACAATGCAAGATTAGACAAAATACAGTTGCGACTAAACACTGAGTGTCTGATTTATTTTGTTTTTGTAGGTGATGCAGCAACAGCTGTTCCTGAATAGCTGCAAACCAAACTTGGCTGGCTTTGGACACTTGGGGCTTTCAGCTGAGATGATGTTCCCCCCTCTGCTCTAACTCATTTTATTCTCCTCTAATTTCCCACTCTAGGAGCAGAGAAACCCACTAAATCCCTATCTGCCAGACAATGAAGAGTCAGCCGCCTGTCGCTTCCTTGTCTTGACGGCGCACAGAAGCAGAAAGCAAACAGGGTGGAGTGCACACACACTCCCAACATCCCGGCTCTTTCCCATCCTCAAAGGGGACTCTAATAAACTGTAAGTGCCTCTAAAATATTAACTAGATACTGCAAGCAAAATCCCAGCAGATCTGTAGGGCCTGCCATCTCCAATCTAACCCCCGAACAAACTGTACTTCTCTTCCTCCTGTCCTCGTGCTTCACTGCCTTTCCTCTGCTGCCCATCACTGATTCATACTTACAGATGGCGGTGGCCAAACCACTGACCGCAGACCGTCTAAGTCCAGTGATTGATTGTTTTGTCAACATATATTAGGCTTTTCTTAAATTTTTTTTTGATAATTTCTACAAACATTTTAGGAGGCTTTATTAAAAATTTGCAGTTACAAATACTCATTGACCCTAAAGATTGAGGGTCAGTATCTGCCTCAAGCACAGAAGCTCAAGTATCCTCATGAATGCTGGGAGGATGGGGCTAGGGATTTAGAGGAATATTGGGGATTTGTCTGCATTTATTTATTATTTTGTTATCGTAAAGAAAGGTGAGAGACACTTCTGCAGGGCTTCTAAACTTGATGATCCTATGTAGGGTGGCTAAAACAAGCCTTACAGTACAGGAACTCCATCGTCAGATGCTCCTTTTTAGAGGTTTTCTCTGCATGTCTCCACTGGGGGTAAATCAAGGAGGACAAAACACATCTCCCTTATGGTCTGAGAAGACCATCCCTTCAAAAGTGAGTTGGAGAGCTTTGCTAAGCATTTCCCGTTCTGGACTTGGTACCTACCCTCAGGACCCAATCTTGGATAAGCGGAAGACTTTTTACTCATTTCTGTGATCCATAGCTCAGTTACGGTGAACATGACCAATTGATCCTAGCAGATATTTTATCACCATTCCCTGTTGGAAACTGACATTACTTCTGGAGGTTGATGAACGTGATTCCATCATAAATGTCGGCCAAGTGCCAGATATCGACAGTTCCAATGCTGAACAACTCCGTTCATCCATGACCTTTGGGAACTCATCTGTCTCTCCATTTACCCCAAAATGCTCGTTCTTCTCTTCCTCACCACCTTACCCTTGGGCTATTGCTGATCATCTATAGATTTCCAAATAAAAGTGGAATACAGAGATTGATTACCTTCTGCGCCCCTTGGGTACCAGTAAGAGAGCAATACAGCACAAAGAAACAGTAAGTCCAGCAAAATATCTGTCACATGCAGGCAGTGTGGATTTACAGCTATATATATATATATATATATATATGTACACATTGAAGTGTCTGCATATGGCGTTATGAAGTTATATCATAAAACTGTCTCACCCGAGGCAAAGTTCAATAACAAATAACCAAATAAAAAAGAGAAACTAAATCCCTCAAAGGTGGAGGAAACTATCTTCTTCACTGCCACTGGGAGTGTTTCACTGTTTAATTTTAACGTGTGAAATTAAAACAGATCCTCCTTGGGCTAAAGATGAGACTGTATAGGGGGGCGGGGGGTGGGGTGCGTGGCCAGACAGACTGAAGGAGGAAAATGAACCAAAATAGAAGTGAAGCGGAACATAAACAGCAAAACAACGAGGAATCTTCTCCACCTCAAGCTTTTTCACCCTTCCTCAGCAGCTCCTGCTATATCACTAGGTAGCATCCTGGGGCTCAGTGATGGCAGATTGCATTAGAGATATGGGCCTGATATTTCATCTAGCCTTTATTACATTTAGTTCACATCAATCGGCTGGCAGCCTGGAGGTAAGAGCTATTTGGCACATGGCCGGACTCCCCCTGAAATGAAATCCTGAATTAAAGTGCCACCTCAGACAGGGAGCGCTTGCACGAGCTTGCCGATTTGATTGCTGCAGCAGAGCTGCGGTCTTTGGCTGCGGCCGAGTGCTGTACGGGGGGGGTTAGGAAATCACCAGCTGGCCAGGGATATTAGCCAGAGTTCAGAACACATGCAGGAGCTGAGCAAGCAGTTTTTTAAGTTTTATATGGGGCCTAATGCGCCTTGGGAGGGGCGATGATGGCTGATGAGCACTTTCACACTGACAGGCGGCCTCTTTAAGCATGCGTGTGTTTAAACATCCAAAACATGCTCAAACTTGAAAGCATACGTAGAATCGTTTCACTTAATCACTTTATTACATAAAAAAAATATAATATTGTATATGTAATAAACCAACACAAGTAGTTTTGTTAGTAAATTCAGCCAACATTTAGGCCAATCCAACTCAGATCCAGGGCAAGCAAAGACATTCAGAACAAAGGAAAAGTCCAATTACTTTGCAGGAGCTGCACATTTCAACTGCTCAAGTGGGGTATTCAAAGATTTGCGTCATGCAATCAACAGATCCGTCCTTTATGGAATACTGGCAGAAAGAAAATTTTGACTGTAGGGAGTTAAGAAAAAAAATCTAAACATATATAGATGACAAAGCAAACTCAAGATATCCAAATTGAACCTTTTGGCTTGCATACAAATAGCTACGTGTGGTGGCAAACATACACCCTGAACAGTATATTATTCAGGATGATACATGGAGTTGGCAGACATGCTGTGGGGACATTCTTCTGCAGCAGGGACTGATGAGAAGATGAATAAAGCAACAAACGGAACTGTCCTTGAAGAAAACCTGCTAAAAACTGGATAAGACTTCCAGCAGGACAACGTAAAACATCTAGGTCTAAAAAGAAATAAGAAAATAAGCTAACGGCAATGGATTTTCTCTCCTTCAATTCTGGTTTATAAGAAAATTTGCAGTTGACAAAATGTGAGTTGCAGTCATCTGCAACCCTTACGAACTTTCCATCATCAGCATTCTTCTCCTCAGGTAGCACACTGTCAGTCTAATCCTGGCTGTTATGCAGATTTCCAACCCTGGCCGAGATACTGAGCCCGCCACCTCTGCACAGCGCCTCTGGCTGTCCTCGTAGAGAACCGTGAAAACATGTAAAAAGTCTACTCTCTGCTCGCCCGCTCACACCTTCACAGGTAATCGCACAGGCGGAAAAAAGCGAAAGAAACCTGCAAAGGAGCTACAAGCCTCGGATCAAGCCTTACAGAAAGCACTACACCGGATGAATAGAACAGAAATATCTCTACGGTGACTTAAAAGCCACGTAGAAGGGAAAGCATCTTCTTTTGATCAGCAGAACATTAGTGTTAAGAGTTCATGCATGCATAAATGTTGCTCTGATTCCCCATTTTGTTAAATAGGGGCTATTTCATGGCACTGGATGGATGGATGCAGATGGAGCTGCTACTCTCACAAACGAACATGCTTGCAGAGTTGTTCACATGAAACTCCCCCCCACCCACCCATGCTCAGTAACCCATCCTCAGTGAAAACACACACAGGAAGGGAATCTGAGTGGGAGAGTGTGTTTGAGGGCAGGCGGAGGCCTCCGACCCTCCAGGCGAGTGTTAAAACAGAAAAAAAAAAATCCATCCCAATAAAACTGTCTGAGGAGGAAGAGCACTGGGAGGTGGAGTAGGAGGGGGGGTGTTCTCTGGGCTGTGAGTAACTCCTTATCAACAGCCGAGCTATTCTCCGAGCCGGAAGCCCGCTGAGTTCACTGCAATTGGTGTAAACATATTGGCAAAAGAGATAATTACTCACCATTTTTCAACCTGCTGACGGAGAGCGACAGAAACGTGGGGAGGAGAGGAGGACACAAAGCTCAGGCGTCAAAATAACATCTCCAGCTCGGTGAGGCAATGTGACACAGCCGGATGAATGGAGCTGGCAATCATCACGAGAGCCCCTCTCACCCATGAAGCTACTGACGCGCTTGTGCAAGTAACATTTTTCTCCTGGCTATCTTTGTCGGAGAACAATGCAACAGCAGCCATCTGGGATTATTAGATCCGGAATTTCAAGCGAGAGAAGGGGGGGAAATAAACAATCGGGAATTCTGTGTTCACTGTGGAGGAGGAACGCCATACATAAACTGGGAGTGATGGGAACTACTCTCAGTCTCCTGGTTGTTTAAACGTGGCTGAAAACAAAGAAGACAGTGATTTCCTTTGAGGTCAAAGACAATAGAAGCCCATGTGCTTCTGATTATCCACGTCTCAGATATAGAAAACTGACCAGCATGGCTTGATCCAGATAAACAGCTGGATTGTATTTTCTATAACCCCCCCCATGCTTGCCGTGTTTATTCTCCTCCTTCTGCACACACCATCCACCATGATTCAGCCGTTTGATCCCATTTTGGTTTCCACTTCCTGTCGTTTGATCGATTTTCAGCCCAAATTCAGGCGCCCACATTTAGAAGGCATTGTGGTGTTTGATTCACGGAGAATGAGGGATCGGGTGTTTATAGTCTTGATAACATAAACAGCCTACAAGGTTTCTGTATTTTACCCTAAGTTAATAGTTTTAAACACCCCCGGAAAGTCTTGCAAGAATCTCTTTAGATTTACTCAGTCAAAAACTCACCAACAAGCCGTTTTGAATTATGAATCTAAAAACAGCAACCTTTTATTCTTCTCTAAAATAGGTTTGCTTTTGGAGACACCTTTAAAAACAAACTGTAAGAAGGATGTCAGGCAAACGTGCAAGAAAGTACAAATGATGATTGATATGATTGAATTATGAAAGTAAAGCAAGCATACACCATATAATCTCTCTTATCGAAGAGCATATAGGCAACAATTATTCATGTAGTCACTAAATAACCACTTAGTTTAATAATTTTGTCATTTGTTTTACATGATACATAAATGTAATACGCAGGATTTTTCAGAATATTGTTACGTGGCATCCTGATGGTACCTGGTATTTTTGTCAGGCTATTTGCTCATGTAACCAACCTTCAGTCACGCTGCTGCTTGTAGCTTTAACTACGTAGTTTTTGGGGGTTTCATGATAGTGTATTTTTAACTTTTCGATGTAATGAATATTTCAAAAGACTCCAATTTTGTCTTACAGTAGCAGGTGAGGGAGTGGCAGCCTTGCAATGCTTTTTTTCTTCCACACAACCTCAGAAAAAATGTGTGTTTTTTGTATTTTTGTGCATGGAAAAACATCCGATTTCAAGTTCATGTTATCCCTACATCGCTTCGTAACAAATAAATTGTTCAAATTCCAGGATAGACATGAACTAAGAGTTTTTTTTTTTTTCTAGTGCGATTAATTTCTTAGCTCTTTAGCTTATTCCACACACAAATATGTAATAAACAAAACTGAAGCTGTTTAACATTAAAAAATACTAAAGTACATTTAAAGTAGCACATTTATTAGGATAGTAAATCGTTTTTAATAAAAATTGGTCTGATCTGAACTGAATGACTTCTAAATTTTAATAGTATTACATCGTTTGCATTTGCATTTTGCAGTGACTGATTTTTTGTCTCTGTAGGAGTTTATGCATGGTAACCGCCACTGTTCCCACTCAGGTGTAACTAGTTTACACAAAGCTGCCCTTATTGTTCTTATCTTTTGTTTACAAAGCCACGTCTGTCCGTCCTGGGACAGTTGGTTTAACAAAAGCTGCAGCGAACTCTGGTCTGAGTTTGTTGATCTTTGAGATATGATGGTGGATTTATGGGCAACCTGCATGTTTTCGCACCACGCTCATATGTAAATACAAGAAATCATCGGTACTCTATACATATACCTTTTTTTTTTTTTTCATGCAGTTCTGAAATCCTATTTATTGTCTAAATATTTAAGTCCAGCGACATAGCTGGTTCTCTCCTTCGGATCTTACTTGCAGTCAAGCCTCTCGATCTCGAAGTGAGGGTTAAAGTTGAGGACGATGCGCTGCGAGGGCTCCGGCGCCTGGATGATCCAGTGGCAGTTCTGATGAGGTGGGTACTCCAGAGGATAACCGGGCGAGGTGATGTAACCGGGCTTACTGGCGTCCAAGACACCTCCACAAACTGGTGCTAAACAAAGGAACAAAGAAGAAAGCCAGTTATTCACTGCTTAACACCATTTTGGAGCATTTCTGTTATTTCCAGCTGTAAAACAAAAATGCCGTCGCCTCAGTGTGATGATGTGACAAGCGACAAATGAGGAATAAAACAAAAGGAAGCAATTTATGGTTTTTGTCTGGAAAAAAATTGCCAAAAACTTCTCCATTGTGGACTCTCAATGGGCCATTAAAACAATATAAGACGATACATTTAATGAACACACACACAACGGAGGAAAGACACAGTCTTTTATCCGACTCTTCCACACCCAGCCTCTTATCTCCATCCTTCTCCTTGGGGAGCATTCCTCCAAGTGTAATTGTTGCTCCGGCAAGCCAATCTGCAAACATTAGGACACATTCCCCGATCCTATCGCACTCTCCCAGGAACAATAGCCTGCCAGTAGCGTCACTCGGAAGGCTGAGGCAGGAAGTGACACGCAGACGGCCTGTCTAGCGGGGTTCTGAGGGGTCACCCCGACTCTGTAATAAGAAGCTAACGCTGCAACAAAGACGCCATTCTCTGCCCGCGCCGCGACGGCCACATCGGCTTGCGCTCTTTGCCTTATCTCTCACAAACACGCCAAACGCGTGAGCTCACAGAAAGGGAATATGTATGCGAGTGTTCTGCACATACAAAAGGACGCTTTGCACGCACAGCTTTGTGCATGGCGTTTCCTTTATTACATTTTATTAAAGCAGGGAACATGTTCTCCATGACAACAGCAGGAGCTGGTTTATTGTAGCTAACACTGTTATGTGGCTGCATGCATGTGCGCCGCTGCGTTTGCTCACGCTCCGGTGGGATCTGTAAATCTAATGAACTTGATATTGAACTCCAAACACCTCCGTGTTAATATACCGCTGCCGTTCAGTGGCAAGATAAAGGAAACATCAAACAGACAATGGAAATCTGCCATCAAAAATGTAGTTAATGTTTTAACTCGGGGTTTAGCAGCAAGGCTACACTTCAATCACTCCTATTATCTCTGGGAAAATTCATCTACTTACTCATCATTTTGGGTTCTTTATTCATCCTCACCTCATTTGTCCCACCCCAGCCACTCTTCTATTTCATGCCTTTGTACCTTAAATGTACTCTCATCCCATTCATACTCCTTGTCACCTTTCATAAACATTTTCATCCCACTCATCTCAAACATCCTTTACAGCAACATTGTGTCTCATTCTCCCTCGTCAGTCCTCTGTACATTCCACTAATCTTCCAGTTCCATGTTTACAGCTCTCTTTCGTTCCACTCAGCCTCCTCGTCTGTGTTTGCAGCTCCTTTTGAACCCACATATCCCAATCAAACATTTTTCTCCCGCGCATCTCCTGCATCCTTCCTTACAGCATCCTTTCATCCTTTCATCCCACTCATCCTCCGCATCCCTTCTTATACCCACTTTAATCTTCCTCTTCCACCTTTATTGCCCCAATTGCATCACACTCATCCCCAGTTACGATCCTGTTTAATCCCCACCTATACACTGCATCTATTTTAACATTGCAGTATTAGCCAGATCATGCCTTCTAATCTGCCTTTATACTCCCTTATCATCCCACCAATCATCCATAATTCTTCTTAAGATTCATTTTCAACAATCCTAAAATTTAGACTTTAAAGCCCATGTTCATCCCACTCATCCTCCTTTATCCTTTTTATGAACCCCCTTCCTAAAACCCTAATTTTGCCCCATCTTCGAAGAGAAGTCACTCAGTGGTGGTCCTTGCTGTAGAACCGATGTTAAACATTGTAGTTGCATTAAAAATGCGGCGGCTACCACTAGATTTAACCGCTCTGTCTTGAATCCAATGTGCTCTTGACATTAAAAGGGTTGATTTAATTCATTTTTTTTTTACATTTTTTTTGCCAGTTTCTTTTAAACTTCAAAAAAAAAAAGAAAGAAAATGAAATAAAAGCGGTGGAAAAAAATAAAAGCTCCAAAGACTTGAGGTGTAATAGAACCTTCAAATGTTGACATTTTCACCGCCCATTGTGCTTAAAAGGCACACTTAGGATTCCCTGACATTTGACAGAGCCGAGATGGCTTTCTTACTTTGTTACCGGAGAGGACGAACGCCCACGCATGCGCATGGGCCCCTCACAGCTGCCGGTGATTTCATGCAACTACCCACAGATGCGCAACGCACTGAGCGAACCAACAACAGACGATCAGCTGCAAAAGCCCGCCGAACTGGATGCATTAACACCCACCCATGGAAGATGACACCTTTGAGGGCCCGTCAATCACGAAGACCAGCAGAGGTGTAGAGGAGCAGAAAATGTTCAAGATAGTAGGGATAGAAAAAAGAATGACTGAAACAGACAGGAGGCCTCAAACACACACACAAGCATGGCTTTATCTGCTGTGACTGTGCAGACAGGCAGTCATTGTTGAGAAGCACATGGAGGGAGAACGGTGCGCAGGAGGATTTCGCCGCACAGAGCCTCGGCAGATTAAGCCCTTCGGGCAGAAATCCTGCAGCTTCAACACTTTTCTCCTCTGAGCTGCCCATTGAGCGGCCTCCAAGGAAGGTGGAGCGAGCGATGGAGAGTGGAGAGAAAGGGATTACAGTGGAGAGAAAAAATGGGAAGGAAGAGAGAAGGGATGAAAGGGAGGAAGAGGAAGATGAGTAAGGATAGGTGGATGAAAGACGGATTGAGGCAGAGGAAAGGGAAACGGGGATTGATCGGAAAGGGGCAAGGAGGAGGGTTGATTTATGATGGGGGGGGGGCAAGGGAGAGGATGGGTGAGTGACAGACGTGTGGAGGAAAAGGTGACAGGGAAGAACAAATTCAGAGGGGAAGGTGGATGCAGAGAACCTGACGAGACTCATTAAGACATGCCTGTGCTGCAGCGGCTCTCGGCAGACTCTGACCCCCTCAGTGAAACCTCTGTCACTCAGCTCACACACACACACACACACACACTGGGAGAATACGCACCATATTAGCAAAAGCTGTTACAGCCACCTCCGTAAACTCATGTGAATAAAATGCAACAGCAAGGTTTGCAAGAATGAGTCACTCAGCAAAAACCAGCGTGGTACCAAGATGTGATTCCACCTGTGGCATAAGTCGACGTGTCAATTTTCTTCACGACTATTATTTTACTGTAGATATGTTGAAAATTGAATGTTAGGAACTCGGCCACAATGCCGCTGGACATAGAGAGCTATCAGCTGATGCATTATACCCCATTAAAAATAGAATGTCACTCATACACCTGCAGATGAGCGAATGCTTTCAGCAACGCCTGCAGTCATCTAAATCTATCAATAGGTGAGTGCATGCTCTTTTAATTTCTTGGTCATCTTTCACACTTAGTAAGCATAAAGAAGCACTCCTGCAACGTGTGCGTGTGTTTGAGTGGTTCGGTGGGAAAGCACTCAGAAGCTGCCAGAGAGCCTCGTGAATTAGGCCTTCTCGTCTCCTGGAGAAGTCCATCTGTCTCCGCGTGCACGCTCGTGCTGCATATGTTCCTGCCATGCAGCCACCAAAACCTTGTTACACCGGAACAATTACCTCACTATCTGAGCCCCGGATGCGTTTGCAGAACCACGGCCTCCTACGAGTAAAAATTTAAGTCTAGCAGAAGCGCTGTGAACCTTAATATGCTTCTGTAGCAGCTGCACAGTCGGATTTTAGCTGATTGTATCAATGAGACAATGTGTGCACATTTGAGTCACTCCTGATCAACTCGGACTGGGATATGTCTTTATCTCCGCTATCAGAGAAACTGTGCATATGTCTGCATGTCTTTGCTTAGTGTCCTGCCGTTTGTGTGTGCGCGTGAGCACATTCTTGCTCTCATTCCCATTAGTGGCCTTATCAGGAAAGCATGGCTTCATGCCCTGGGATAAGCTTGCGAGAGTGAGGAGAAGCGCTGATAAAACCCTTCGTCATTACCGCCGTCTCGTGCCCGCACCCTCCCAGCACCTCCACCACCTTAATTAAAATGTGCTATCACCCTGAGAGAAGGAAGAAGAGGGGGTGAGCGGACAGCAATCATCCATTCAGGTTAAGGGTAAGGACTGGTTTCAAACGTAGTCATTCTGGATTAGACCAAAGAAGGGATCTTTATGAATCAACTGTTGCTTTAAGAAATTAAAGAAACATGCCATTTGGATTATGAAATCAGCCATTTGATGTTTTGTTGATTTTATGCCCAGCGGTATCATGTGGATGACTGCCGGCTCTCATTTGGAGATTAAAGTCCCAGAGTCCGGAGAAAGAGTGGAGAAGGCAAGAATCCTGGTTTCTTGAGGGTCTGTGTAAAGTCTCCTGGGTGAGGGATGGTTTCCACTGCGATGTAATTCCCTGGTTCTGGTCTACTAGGGTTTATAAAGTCCACAGTCAAAGCGTCTACCTTTGGGACCATTAAGCAATGCAAACTGCCAGTGCAGATGACCTGAAGGCATCCAATTGGAGCAACGGCTAAATAGAACCACAGGCTTACAGCAATAGCAAAAATGTGTTTATGGCTGTTTATGGCTGTTTTTGGCGGTTATTAGCATTTCCAAAAACAGAATAGTTTAGATAGGATTTCTATTGATGCCACTTTA
Organism: Orestias chungarensis; assembly: GCA_032876305.1. Lineage (NCBI taxonomy): Eukaryota > Metazoa > Chordata > Actinopteri > Cyprinodontiformes > Cyprinodontidae > Orestias > Orestias chungarensis. Next base: position 2,241,141 of record JAVLVB010000746.1, on the reverse strand, counting down.
AAAACGCCTGTAAACTGCTTGCAACCACGTGTGACCAAAAACTGAATATCATGAACTTATTCACGATCCTGATGTTTACAGCAATGCGTGACAGCATCTAAAGAAAGTACGCTTAGTGGTTCTTCAAAAGAGAAAAACTAAAGGAAAAAAGCGCCAAATGTCTAATTTGCATAGTCTATTTTGTTCTTCTAGGACACGAGAGCTGTAGCACTATTATAGTATGTGAACATACTTCTGAATGTGTGAATATTTCCTGTTTATCGGTTTAGTTTTCAGGCCCAGTCCTGTGGTCTGGTAAAAATGTAGCATCACTAAAATGTCTCGAGTTAAACCACTCAGTTTTGTCTGACAAGAGAACCACAATCAAAAGATACACCTCCCATGATTTGTCCGCTCTCTTTGTCTATTCCACAACTTTGCAACATTTTATTTGGAGGTGAACAAAAATCAGCATTGATCAGCCCTGGAGAGCAAAAACCTAGAAACAGTGTTTTATGTTAAACAGTTTAAAGGAAGATCTTAACCAACAAAAGCCTCATCAAAAGCAGATAAAATCCCCAAATCCTCTTTACCTCCCAGTGTTTCCTCTCTTCTCCTCCCTCTCTAACAGGATAAGTGACCTATGCTAATCAGCTAAATGCACAGAGCTGGCCATCCTGATCAATGCTTCAATGGATCAATCCGGTATAACAGATGGCGGCAGGAAGAGGCGGAGGGCAGAGGGGTTCCTAATCCAGAAGCCTACCTATCATGTCTTCTTGTCCCTCAATGCACTCTACGAGTCAAACCTGCACCGCTAAGGCACTTTGCACAAAAAGCTCTCCTCCCCATCTGGGTGGAAAGAAATAAAATTGCCGATCCGGCACAAGCAGAGGAAAGCTGTGAAGGATCGAGAAATGCTGTGGTAGGTTTGGGTGATTAGTTGGCCCGCCACCCTACTGAGTGTTCGCTTTAAGAGGAACTGACTGGTTTAAAAAAATAATAGAGAGAAAAATTTCTCAGTAAAGCTGTTTTTTGTTTTGTTTTTTTGATCAAACCCTCAACTGTTCCCTTTTTTAAGCGCCGTGTGTGTCCAAATCAGCTTTAAAATCCATTCAAAAACACTTTGGCTCTTGACAAAGCTGACCCCCCACGGCTTCTTTTCTAAGCTGGTCCCAGAGCTCCAGCTAAGACCCCCAATGCGGTTAATGCGACAAACAGAAAGAGCGAGCTTTGTTTTATTTATCGGGGTCTTGTTTTTAATTTCACCTCGAGCGCCGCCCGCTTCCAGGGGGCTTTGTGAGAAGCCCGTGACTCCCATACCTCACTGGTATCGAACCGAGTGCTCCATTTGTCTTCGGCTATGAATGCTAATGGGTGACCTTGTTTTTGAAGCCGATGCCGCAGAGACCACACGGATAAAAATCCAAACGCTTCGAGAGGTGGGTGAGAAAGCAAAGGGTCAGGGAAGAAGAGCTTCAAACTGATTAAAATGACCAGGATTTGGGAAATTAAGATTATTATACATATAATTCCACATACAAAGATTTCTGACACTTCTACCTTTGGTAATTGTCTTGTTTTATGCCCTCTGGAGGAGGATTTAAATTTGACAGGCAAGTGTGTGGCCTTTTTTTTAAAAGTTTTTGATATGAAGAGTCAAAAAAGCAGTTTTAAACTAATTGTTTTTCTTTAAAAAACCTCCTCACCTTTATAATAGGAAATTAAAATGTAAATAGAACCTGCTGAATTAGGCTGAAAAGTGATTCCAGTACGTTGTTACTTAGTAGCCTGGAAATGTTACAAAACAACTCAAGAAAACAATAAAGAGTGGAAACTCTTTCTATCAAAATTATTCCAAAAGAGCATAAATAACTTATCTAAGAGATTTAAAAAACAAAACAAACAGAATGCCTACAAATAACCTGCCAAGCCTAACATCAGTAGAGAAGAAACTTGGTAAAAACAACACGCTACTTCAGGATTATGTGGCCAAAACACCGGCTAACAAAAAAAGAATATAAACACCTGAGTTTCCTGAAAAACAAGACTTTTCGGAAAACATTCTGCGGTCTGGCAAGACCAGAGGAGAACGTTTTAGAAGTTGAACTTTAAGGCGCACATGAACTAAAACTAGTAGAGCGTTTTAGGAAAAAAACAGTCAATCATGGCAGTGGTAGTATGATGATCTGGGCCTGCTTGTATGCACTTGGATTTGGACAGTTTGACATCTTTTTTTTATCAAAGAAAATTGGGTTATTCAGCAGCAAACCTATCCAAAAAAAATCAACAATTCCTCCCTAATAAGGAAAAAATTAACAAAATGAAGGTTTTGAAGTGGCCTAGTCAAAGTTTAGACTTCAATCCAATTCACATCCTGTGATGCGTCCTTAAGCGAGGCGCTTATGCATTTTTGGATTTAACAATTTTACCAAAATATACCACAAAAGAAGGTAAACATCACTACATTTGAAAACATTAAAATATTTTGATTTGAACTTGACATTTCTTCCCAATCGTATAAGGCTAATGGATGAATTATCCATGCAATAATGTATTAATGTTAGTAAGACACATATTTAATGTTTATCTCAAAAGTATGCTGCAGCATATTCCGAATATCATTTCTTGCACCAGGTGTTAAAAGCTTAAATTAACAAAAAACCACTTCTGGAGGAAACCTTGTCAGAGAATGAACAGCCACGCACTTCATAAATATGCAAATAAGCTGGTTAATGGCTTGCATAATAATGTTTATTGAAAGAAGTAAATACTGCACATATCGGTGAGTGGAAATATTGTAATTAAGGCCAGTCTCTGCCGTAAATACCAAGAGACACAGAAATGTAATAATGGATCTGTTCGGTTTAGATTTCCTCTCTCGGCGCTGAGACAACCCGACTCGCCTCAGGCCAGCATCGGCTTGCTCTGACACATTTAAAACCCACGCCGAAAACATCTCAAGTCGCTACAACCTCCGCCGAGCCTGTCATCAAAGCCAGAACTTCTGACGTGACGACGGCCGGGCTTGGTTTTCGTAGCAGTTCTGAGCCAGAAACCAGAGTTGGCTTCTTTTCATCCTGCTCCTCCCTGCAGAGCTCTGATTCCCCCCCTAACCCACCCCTCGCAGACCGTGTCCACTCGTAACCCTTAATGCGATCTGCTCCCTCTGTCCAGCGCCATTTCGACTTCGTGACCCCTGCACGCTTTGATGTTCCCTCTGTTTAAAGCGCTACACCCCCCACCAGTTCCCCAACCCTGGATCTGCTCCCCTCCTACAGCTTGTTCCTTTCTTTCTGCGGTCTAGTGGATGGCATGCTCTCCTCTTCCTTCTCTGTCCCCTCGGCACGCTCTCCCATTCTCTCCCCCGTCTGCTCTGCTCTGTGTCAGTCTCTGGCTGTAATGTGGCTCTTGAGGGAAGGGACATGTGGTGCAGTGTCTTGGCAAGAGAAGGAGAGCGTAAGAGGGGGAGAGATGCCCGACGACTGCCAGGAGACACACATCTGTTGCTGATCAGTGAGTACATGTGCAGCAAACAACCTGAATGGACGACTCTTCCACCTAAAACAAGCAGCGTCAAGGAGACCCCTGAAGGACGCGCTCAAGGCACATGGTTCACTTCCAACAATGAGAGCAACAAGACCGCTAGGGAGTGGTTTCGCCTTATGTGTCATTCAGCGTGACGAATCCTCAGAATAGCGAGCCCTGCACCCTGGGCTGGACTGGCAGAGCAATCTTTGAGGCATCCACGTTTGGCCAACATATCCGAAAGAACCCTTATAAGCTCGCGAGTCTGCAACATGTTTTAATTTGGTGGATCTACACAAAATGTACAAGTTAGTGAAACGTTTTTGGATTGATAAAGGTATTAGTAATTAATGCATTATAAAGTTTGGATAGGATTTCTATTGATGCCACTTTAAAAACGTAGGTAAACTGCTTGCCACCACGTGTGTCCAAAAACTAACAATGCTAATCTACCTGAGAGCAATGGATGGTTTTCCTCACGAACAATCGTGAGGCTGGAGAAATAATGTGCACAAGACCTAAAAGTCGTGGTATGCTGATCTAAAACTGACTCCTGTTTAATTGTCTGATCACTTAGAGGGTGGAGAGTGTGGAGCCAGCTCTCGTCTTCAGAAAAAAAGCGCCAGAAGATCCAGAAAAATACTAAATTTTAAATCTTTTACCAACTTATAATTCCATATTTCAGATACTTAATAGGTTTTCTGGTAGAAGTGGAAGAAAATGTATGCAAAATCTTCCTATTGTTTGACAGGAAAATCATTAAAAAGCATTCACTTCTTTTCTTACATCCTTAAATAACCTTAAACAAAATCAATCTCAAACATTCTAAGCTCACAATAAACAAAAAGCACGTTTTCTCCAGCATAAAACATGGTAGTGGAAGCATTATGCTGTGGGGATTCTCCATTAAGGATGTATTTATATGTCAGGAGAGCACTTTTAAGGAATGGCAGCAAAAAAACACAAAGGAGGAATAACTTCACAATGCTCTGACCACAACCTCGTGTTTTATGGAGAGCGAAGAGGCAAGAGGGAATTTTACGCACGCGTTCTTGGATGCCACCAAGAAGTGGCAGAAATTAGTATCAGAAGGAAGTTTTGGTTTGCTTATTGTTCTTGGTTATTAGTTTGAGTAAATTAAGGAGGAAAAAACAAAATCAAGAAGTCTGAAATGCTTCCCGTCTTCCTGTCAGCATGCAGATTGGTTGTTTCCGTTTTAACCAACTAGATCAAACGTATCGGTTTTAAAATGTTTACCCGACTACAAACGTAACTTTCCAGGAAAACAACAATAATGAAACAGAGAAAAGGCGCGTCGGCTGTGGATTTGCGACTATATGAAACAGAACCGATTCTGCAGCTCGTTGTGTTTTTACAAACAGGGGGATCACAGAGGAAAATGCTTTGTTGGTTGCAGTTTTATGTGTCAAATGTTTATGTGGGATGAAATAATTCATAAAAACGCCTCAAATACTAGAAAGAAAATAAAAAAGAGTTTAAACTCAAACTCACCACTCTGTCCTTTGACTCCACGTCCTAAATGGCACAGTGTAGTTAGAAATCCAATCAGGGTGGTGAGGAAATCCATCTTGGGTCAGGCAAAAATAATAATAATAACAATAATAACAAAATAAAATTGAAAAATATTAAAAATAATAAGTGTCCGCTGTTTCCACTTTGTGGGGATTTAAACGCTGTAGTTGCTCAAAAATCCACATCCGCAAATCAAGAAACCTTTAAAATAATAATAATGATGATAATATATAACTAGAGCATCCGTTGGGTGGTGATTTAAAAAGGATCCAAGGAGCACTTAAGGGAGGAAAGTTCTCGCGGAGTCTGGACCGCGGCTCCAGGGCGCGTCAGGCCACCACAGGCTCCCGGGTTCCTGGCGTCTCCTTCTCCGTTCCAGCCTCTTTTTACGCACACGCGGCTCGCTTCTTCTCCCGCGATCTGGAGAATCCCCAGCTGCGGATTGAGCTCCTCAAGACACGAAAACCGGACGGGATCGAGGCTCGGAAACAAGTGAGCAGCCTCTTCCGCTGCCCTGACCGCTCCAGCCCTGCGCTGCGCTCCTCTCCGCTCAGCCAGCAGCGTGCGTCCCGCTTCTGCCCGAGACTCTGAGCTGTGTGCTGCGTGTGTGTGAGCGATCGCTCTTTTGAGTGGAAAAGCTATCGCGTTACAGTCACGGTGGCCGGGCTCCGCCTTCCCATACACCCCCACCCTCCCTCCTCCATCCCCTCCCGTGCTCACCGTTTATTGGCAGAGAGACAGAAAGCGAGCGCGCACGCCTCCATCCGCATCCTCTCTCCCCCCTCCTAAAAGATGCCACAGATATGAACTCCTCAGATAAAGCCCAGATAAAACCACATTGTTATGGTAAAACAAGGGACTCCAACTTCTCTAGGTTTTTTGTTTTTATCTCACAGCACCAGCAGCGTTTTGGAGATGTTCTTTTGTATTCAGCCATTACTTCAGCAGACTTGTTATCCTTGATAGTAACATTTAATAATCTTCCGATTTGACAGAGAATATCTAACGTGAAAATGCTTTAATTCAAACTATTTACTTGTGTTAATTCTCCTGCTGGAAAGAATTTAGGGGAATTTAAGGCTTCTTCCTCAAAGGAAAGCCTCCCCAGAGCATGATGCTTCCACCACTATGTCCCCCCAAGGGATTGTTAATAAAAAGGCTTTTTTAAGTCATACATATTCTGTCCATAAAATTCGTATCTGCCATTTTAAAGTACAGCATAAACATAACATACCCAAATGTTAAATGTTACATAACCGTCTACTATTAAATCAAGTTTGTGGATACGCCGAACCTTGCAGTTGTAACAACAAAGATTGCAGCTGCGAAAATGCATTTGCAAGGCACTGCATCCTCGAAAGAGTGAGGCAGGGAGGAGACATATGGCACATGGCCGTCCGTCTTTCACCACGAAAAACACATCAAACAACCGTTTCAATGTCAGGGCCGTTAACCAACCAGAGAGAGGGAGAGAGCTCAACTCGGTCCAGCCCAATCCCGGCCCTGCAATCTGAAAAGCCTAAATACAGAGCGGGGAAGCTGTGTAATCACACAGTAGTGAGCCCTAAATAATGTGCTGAGAAAGGCCTCTGCAGCGTCCGGGCCTTGTGCCCTGCCTGTGGCTTATATTACCTTGTAATGTAGCGGACAGGCCGCATAATGACTGCATGTAGCCTTTGCTGGTATCTTTATTTGGAACAGCTCGACGCACTCCTGCCGGTCAGGACTCGTGGGAATCCATCTGATGCAACACAATTGTTTCAGAGGAAGTTTAACCCCACGCTTCCACAATCGGAGGAATCCAGCGTGATGCTTGGAGAATTGGAAAAATCAGTTAGGCTCTCCCGAACTGCTGAGTTCTTCATTCCCGCCGGATCAAGGAAGTCCCGACATGTTGACGTTGTCGACAAAGCGACGGGTCTGCGTGTCACAGTCTGTCACCTGGGTCGGCTGTCACCCCCCCCCCTTTCTTTGAACAAAAGCCATAAACTTTCTGCTTTCTCCAAGCTCGTCAGTCGTTTTTAAGCCCGTCTCCAGCCCAAGGATACGGTGGCTGTCAGACATCAGCGAGATTGTTTAATCCGAGCCTCGGGATTAGGACGGGGGGTTCCTTCATGATGGCATAAACCAGTCGGCCATGTATTCTGTACCGGCTTTGCCCACGCTTGTGAGTTTAAATGGCAGACTTGCATGTTGCCCCTGCATGCATGCATGTTAGGTGTCCAGGGAGCTCTGATTAAACGCCTTTTGATGAGCATTAGTGATCTTTGCTTAACCCTATGTTGACCCTTTCACATAGATAAGGAGAGACGGTGAGAAAAAACAGGCCATGTAAAGCCTTCATGCAACAGTGGGTTACTTTCTGTTCTCTTCCCCCTCAGAGTCCCAGAGGGTCATTTGATACTCTCTTTTTCCATTTGTAAACATCTCTCAGCCCCACCAGCAGCTCTCAACCCCCAAAATATTGGGTCAGCGCTATAGAGTAATGGAAGCTGACCTGAAAGGGAGAAACAGCGAAGGTTTTTAGCTAAACAAGTTGGTATTTATCACAAAATCCGGAAATGTAAAGAATTTTTATCAGTGATCTACATCATACACCAAGAGAAAATAGTGCCTAAGCTTTAAGCAGGGAAATTAAAGTGTATAGCGAGGCATCAAATGGATTTAGTTTTAAAACTCTACATAATAACATGGTTGTGCAAAAAAAGAAGCCACAATTTAAACCACAAATACTAATAGCACTGCAGAAATGGGGTTTTAAACACATCCTGAGCGTCTCTGTGTCAGACGCTGTTCAAGCGCCACGGCAGTGAAATCAAACCTGTGGTTTTGATGCATGAAGCTCTCTTTTCTGGTGCGTTCTTCACAGCTAATACCATCTGGTTTCCCTCTCATCTCGCTGCTGAAAAGTACAGCGGACAAATGGCCGTCGCACAGTCCAAATCCTCACTTCAGCACACCTGCGCTGGGTTCACTCATGGGGGGCAGAGGAGAACACAACAGGGTCCCCCCCCCCCCCCTGTTTGTACGTTTGTGTGTGAGTGTGAGTGTGTGATGGAGAGACAGAGAGAGATACCAGCCAGGCTGTATACTGCCTGTCTTATCACAACCTGCCCCTCTGACTGACAGCATGACTGATAACTCTCCCTCCCTTTCTTCTGCCATCACACACTCCTACACTCTTTCAACGCCTCTTGCCATCTTCTCCCTGTCAACTCCTCAGAGATGGTTGTGGGTTCGATTCTGGTTCAGCGCTTCTGCTTTGCTTGGTTTTAGCAGAAGAAAAAAACTCTTTGCTTTAGAGATAATGAGTCATCCTTTAAACAACTTAAGACTAATCAGAGGGTGAGAATATTTTCTTGTTTATAGAAGAGGGATAGAATTAAACTTTAATAAATTATAATTTTAATCTTACATGACAATAGGGGAGGAGTGGTAATTTGCTCATTCGAAAACCATGAAACCCTACTACAATTAGGTTAAGCCACTAAATAGTGCTATAGATGCTGCCTATTATAGAGTTCTGTACTCAAACAGGTTCATGTAAAGTTAAGCAAAATATACTGTATAGTACACAAACATATCTTTCTGTAGTCCAACATTTATGTGTTATTATGCTCTTCCTACAGCTTAGTAGGCTACTGTCCCGAAATTTCCTATTGATGCATATTTTACACATACTAAATACCACATTAGAAATGCGTTAAATCAAAAATTATTACTCTGCAATGGAAATGCTGTACATCACATAACAGATTGTACAGAAATTTATACTGGATGTCATCTTCTAATCTAAATGAAACAATGTCAAATTATCCGTAATGCTAGCTTTGTTTGTCATATCTAAATTATTTATTGATGAAATGCAATATAAGTGTAAATAAATGGAGGAAGCCGTTACCAAAGTTAACGGGTCAAATATGAACTATTTTTATTCACTTTAAGTTTTAAACAGTTTCCCTCTTTGTAATTAAACCTATATGTGAACTTCATGTTAAAAGTATATGAGAACTTCCTTTAATTTTTCAGTCAAATTTTGGCAACGGTGAGCCCTGCTGTATGATGAATGAATAAGAGGAGATGTATACAGAATACAGCTTAAGAACACACATACATTTTAAGGATATCCCATATGGTTTTTCGGGGATTAAAACCCTCCCCGCTGTGCGTTTAATCCTTGAAATGTCATGTCTAATAAATTTTTGTCGTCACGCCGTTCTTAGTTGTTGAAGTGACCCAATTTCCCCTTGGAATCCTTTAAAAAATCAACAGATCCCTTATCGTTTAGGTGTATTTGCGTGCATAGATCCTAATCTAACTTGTGATGCTTCCATCTTTCGACACGTTCTTCCAGTGAAGAAGCTCCAGATTTTCCCACAATGCTCTCACATCTTCCTCAGCTTCTTGACTCACTCTGTCAAATTCCTGATGGACCACCCAAGTTATGAGCATGCCCTGACCAGAGTAATGATTATGCACAAACCCATACTTTAGACTACTACCGTACTTACTTACGCAAGACATCCCTCTACCATCCAATCTCCTTGGACTGTATAGGAACATCTGGAGTCTGTCTGCTGTCTTTGCACTCCTCCTCCCAGCATGTCTTCATTATTTCTCTTTAGTTTGTGTTACCTTCAGTGGCAGAAACAGCTCAATCATCAAAACACTTCAAGCTGCAGTGAGAAACAACAGTCTCGCCAGACAGAGGCGAGGCGTCAAAGTAAAGTTCTGCAGACAAGAACAAAAGCGTCTTTGCTCAAAAAGGCAGCCACGGTTGCAGAAGAGTATATTATCTTCATGAAACCTGACTGTACATATCAGTGTGATGCATCTACATGTTTCTGTACTGGGATTGAGATGCAATACGCTGCCGAGCCTAAAGAGGGCAGAGAGCTGCACGAAGCCGAGAGGGTAAGAGGTCCTGGCCCGCAGGCAGCCTTCAGAAATATGCAGCAAAGTCTGTAGATGTTCCTGATGCATTCATTAAAACATGTTTTAATAGAAAACAAAATGTTTTGTTTTGTTTGTTTTTTTTGTCAGAAATGGTTCGTACTCGATAATTTTTTATTTTCTGTTTCATTTCAGGTCGGTTAAATACTAAAACAAAGAGGATGGATACGTGGGAAAATGTCCCAAGTGATAAAATGAAAGGCCCGTTGAGATTGCAGTTTTTCAAGATAGCTTTTCTTTATAATATGATAATCTGAAACATTTGGGTGAAACAAAAAAGTATAAGTACTTTGTATTTGAGTAGTACTGACCTGGTGTCTCCGTTTCTCTTCTGTCCTGTTTTGACCACTTTCAGAATTACCTGCATAACCAGTTAGCCATGAGTGTTTAGTTCAGTGTGTCTGGTGCCTGTGGGAGTCAGAGATGTATAAAGTAGATCGCGCAAGACAAGATGTGATCCGTAAACACAATACTGTAGATCTACATTAGCAAACTCCAGATTTTAAAGAACGGATGATTACAAACCAGCTCCATCAGTTGGTGTGTTATGAACTCAGAAATGGGTTCTGCACGCACTGCACTACCGCGGAGCCACAGTGGAGCTTCAAATATATTGTTTGCTCACTTTAATTGCAAGATGTCTGCTCTATTCCCCGGCTACCCTCTTGTTTATGATACAGCATCATTATCCTCCACATGTTGCGCAGTAAAAAGAACAAAAAAAACAAAAAAAAAGGAGATGTGTCTCTTCCTCCTTTGCTTTTCCACCAGGGCCTATTTTGCTTCTGCTCCGTTTCTTTCATCTCTTTCCACTGGCCTGCTGTGTGCCTTTAAAGTCACATCAAAGTGACCTTCGCCACCCCGCTACCTCCAAAAACTCCCACCACCCCCACAGTTTATTATTTTAGTCAGGAGAGACGCACAAATCTATTTTCCAGGCAGTTACGTAATAACTAAGGTATTAATCAAACAACTGGAATCTTTTCCAAGCACTTATCAGTGATTCCTGACATTGAAAAGGCTACAAGTATAAGAAAAATGAGACAAATCTCCTCATACTGTGAATACAGGCTGGCCTGTTTTACACCATTTCCTAAATTGTTGCTTATTTAAAATAGCACAACACATTGCAGTTGCTTCTGGAGTTCTGAATAATCAGAATGATAACAAAAAACCAGTCTCTTCTCCCTGCCTTATTCACTATGCACAGCCTTTATCGCTTGGTCTCTGAAGGGAAGATCTGCAGTAGACAAAGCAGTCAGGAGAAACACTGGGGAACAAGTGCATGCTAATGAGAAACACTTCTTTTTTTATGGTTGCTGGGAGATAAAAGGTGTTGCACAGCTCGGAGCAACTCTTTATTATGCGACAGTAATGCAGGTCAGAATAAGAAGAAATATGTCTTTCTTGAATGATGTTGCATCATGAACATATGGAGTTTTACTACGTTTGATAGTTAGGATGTACTTCATACAGCAATCATGCTCCCACCTCAAGCCGCAATGCATTTATAGGAGCCAGGTGGAAACCAAAGGCTGCATGGTTTCCATTAAACACTAGATGTCCTAATTGTGATTGTACAGGTTTTATATTATTTGGTTTTTATGCTGTGCTTAAACAAATATTTTGGCTAATAATTTAAAAATATAAGATACAAAAGCTTTACCTCTGCTTAATCGTGTAGAGAGAAACATTCCTTTCTAGCATGATTTTAAACTATAACACGTACTTATATGCAGATGCAAGACAAAGTTTTCCACAAGGAATTTCTGTGAAACTTGGAAAGGTGACGCAGTTTGAAATTTGCACAGGAGAAGAGAAACAGATCGAGTTTGACTCTACGAGCAGTTAAGGTCGTGACGGTTCTCTTTTCTGAAGGGGAGTTTAAAACATGCCAGTAATTTAAATTATGTGCTAGATGAAAATGAAATTGAGTGGGAGACAGATGGGAATAAGAAGTTAGGAGTTGCAGAGAGAGAGATTTGCTGTGCATCTGCTGTGGTAGAAACTAGTGGAAAAACAGGAAAAAAGTCAAGAACACAAAAGAGGTTCCATGAGTGCAATTATGACAGAGGGAGGAAGGAGCAGAGAAAGAGGGCTCGGAGGTTAAAATGATTGGCCATCTAAAACAGCAGAAGGTTTTTGAGACAGGCGTTTTCCGTAATGTAGTTTAACCTTGATGCATTCGCATTAACATAGTAATCTTATCAATATAGTCTGTGTGTGTGTGTGTGTTACTACTAACAGCTAAGCACTTGGCCACCATTAGTAAAACCTAATTGACTTACGGCCACAAAAGTAACATCTGCGTGTGTCATGTAAGCTAAAGCCCCCTGTCACCCCACGCCATCCCATACACACAAACACCTTTTAAAATGACACCTGGTTCCAGCCAAATCCCCCGGCTAAAGGCTGACCTTGATGAGCACCGGTGGATGCGGTATGGACAATATTCGCATCCCTTCGACATGAAATATTCCAACGACAAAGAGAAAGACCAGATGTTTAGATAAATCTCCAATGTCTGCCTATTTTACTTGTTTTCGTTTTCACGTTTTTTCACCATTTGGTTTTACACAACTCTAGATAATTGTTAATGTAAGCAAAGCTGAAGCAACCACATCATCTACAGAAAAAGCAAAGATAAAACAGAAGCTGTGAATTAATGCCTCAAACAGGCTTAAGGAACAAGAAGCAACCCTGATAGGATCCAACCCACAATGGGAACAAGGTATAAGGATAAGGAAGGGTCTGAAAAGGAACTCCAGTACCCTAAACCTACAGCTCACAAGTTACATTAGGGTTCATGATTGTCTACTATACTATATTTGGAGTATTCTTCAAAAAAAACAGTAGGTCATCTATTCAAACTCCAAGTTGATTGATGCAGATTGATGCTCGTACTAAGCCCGGATCTTCCTGTTAAAAGGGAGCTTTTCCTCTCCACTGTTGCTACATGCATGCTCAGTATGAGGGGTTGCTGTAAATTCAACAACAAGCTCTGATCTACTTTGTCTGCATGCTGGTCCAAGTGTTCCTGGTCAGTTAAGGTGATAGACAGCACAATGGCGTCGTCAGAATCAAAGCAAAGAGCCTAATAACAACATTTATTCATTCGATTAAGGGAAAAGCACAAAGTTCTGCAGGTACACAGTTAAAATAAGCGGCATTTATTATTTTTATTTATTTTTTGCATAGTTATCCCGAAGAAGTGACGTCTCGGCTCGTCTTAAATGGTGGCTTTTAAAGACTCGCGCTGAGCAAATACCAGAGTTGCTCAAGTGCTTTTAATTTATTTTAATGTAGCAGATTTATGTTTGCCGACTTGTATTTTAATTGGGAAGCACAGCAGTGGCGAGATATCATTGCCTCGCCAACAAGGCCTTTTTTTTCTATAGTGCAACAATGCTTTTAAAGCAAGTATATTGGGTGGCTGTTAAATTACTTGCTTAATTGGTAAAGGCTACCCAGAGACGTTTAACCTTAAATTTCATCTCTGCAATGTTAACAGCAACTTTACTGTGTTTTTGTCTTACGTAAACAAGCTGTGATCAACTTATAATATCCAAGACGGCTTTGTACGGTGGCCCGGAAGTGCCACAGCAAACAAAAGCCACAAAGCTACAAAACAAAAGCCACAACCGTACAAAATAAACGTCACGGCGCCTTAAATCAAGAGCCACAACACTACAAAATAAACCACAAAACAATTCAGTACAACGGAAAGTTGCAGCCACGGAACTGACGTCACAGGAAGTAGGTCTTTTACGAGATCTATTGTTACCTCGAACGTTCGATAACTCTCACTTCACAGCACTTAACCAACCTCTACACCTGCAGGCATCAAAATGAATCGTTTTGTGTGGTGACTTTTATTTTGTAGCATTGTGGCTTTGGTTTGTAAGGTTGTGGCTTTTGTTTGCTGTGACACTTCTGGGCCACCGTAGCTTTATAGGAAATGTGGGAAATGCATATAGGCTTTATTTGAAGCTGTATTAACTTTGTAACTTAATTATTCTTATTTCGTTATAGAAAAGCGATGGAAGTAGGATATAAAATACCTTAATTAAACATTAAAAAAAAAAATCTTTTAAAGATTATGATTGAGGTGGCAAGTGACCCATGTTTCCACCGATGCTTTTATTCATGTTATAGATCCATATAGCTCCATAAAGTGTGAATATACTCATTTCTGAAATATTCCCTTATTTTTTAATTTTCCATCGAGCAGATCTAAACAGAAGGGAAAAAAGAGAGACTATAGGTGCTAGCTTGTGTGGTGGTTCTGAGATGGTTTCCACAGTGGGTATAAATGCATATTAAGGCATATTTTGTGTTTGAACTATTAAAATGGTTAGTTATAAGCAGTTGTGTATTTATTGTTGGCCGATCACAAATAGCTCATGTTATACAGCCTGCAGAGGCCTTTTGTGTAGCAAATCTAAAACAAACAAGCCTGCCGTGTAAAAGTTTTATAAGCTCTGTGAGAATAGAGGGATCAACAGGCAAATCTAAACATAAACAGAGAAAGTTCGAAAAAATTAGGACGCACAAAACCAGAAATGATAATATGGAAATAACAAAATGTAAGTCCAAAGCACACGGAGAGTTTGACATACATACATACATATATATATATATATATATATATATATATATAAAACAAACATTAAACCCTGCATGTGATCTATATCTGTGATCTGCAGCGATTGATCGGAGCATCCTTAGTTATAAGAGTTGTCTGATGATTAGGTGTGAAGTATTCCCAGACTTTAGTGTCTGTGGTCCTTTAGTCCTTCAACCCTGCAAATACCAGGGGTCCCTAATACATTATGCATTAGCTAAGATAAGGTTTATCTACATGCTTTGCTTTCAAATGATTTGGATGGATGTGTGTGCATCTTCATTAGGGAGCTGCAGGTGTTGATCAGAACTATTACTAACTAAAACTCCAGAATTTTGTTCCAAAGACGCCAGATCTCAGTTTCCTTTAACATTTACTATGGCTGATTAGAAATGTTCACTTGCACGACGTCAAGTTGACCAACAATATTGACGTCTTGTGTGCTTAAAAATGCACAAAATGTTTTGTAGCAGTTGTGTAATTTATTAAGCATGAAAAAAATACGATTTGACCCTAAAATGACTCGTTTTGTTTTAAACACCACACCTTTATCCTGTGGAACGACTTTCAAGAACGACTACACCACGATAAGATTATGTTTTGGTCTCTAACTTTCTAAATCTATCCATCACATTACAAAAGGTTTTGATGGAAACACATTAAATCTGATCCTGCACTGTATCCTCTTAAATTTGTGTGGAAACAGAAGAAGAGCCAAATCAGCCAGCAGACAGGAAGGAACTCAGACAGGGGAGGCAGAAATGAGGAACCGACACAGATAAAGAGGGAGAAAAGGCTGACAGGTGAACAAGACAAAACCGAGGAGCCATCATTATTTAGCCTTGGATATAGAATATCAAATGGAGGACAGGAGACGCCTCCATATCAGCCTGTTATTATTGAAAATGACTAATATATTCTGATGAGAGGAAAGGCAGAGTGAGAGAGAGATGGATGAGATTAGGAATCGGATGGAGACTGACACTCAATCTTTCTGAATAGCAATCCAATAACGTCTCCCGAGTTTCCTTATGGCTAATCAATCGTGCGGCGCAGAAAACGCAGAAACAAATCACCACATCGCAGAGTCAATAACCGTCAGTCATGGAAATACCTCGCCTCAACAGTCAGTGTTTATCAAACTCCGTCCGGTCTGAGAGCAAGGATGAGGAGAACGACGCCAACGGCGTGCTCGGTATGCGCTGCCGTAGCTCCACGCAGCGGCCCGGGCTGCTTGTTGAGTTAGATAGCAATAAAGAGGTGGTACCCAGGCGTTATCAAGCATGCCTTGACCCCAGGTGAAACGAAATGACAGCATGTGCAGCAGACCTGCCATGCTGCACATGTCTTAACAAAACTCAGGACCCCCCACCCCCCTCATTTGGTCTGGAGTTGTGGACCTTTGGAAGGGATCTGGAGAAAAAAGGTTAAAGTAGATATCTGAGGTAGAATATGCCCAGATCCATAGCTTCAAAATACTTGATAATAATTACATGTACAATGTTTACACTCTCCTAGTAATTTACAGATTCTTATATTATTTGCGAGAGTGCCGGTAAGATAATTACCCATTTAATGCAAATGCAGGTTCAGTTTAGGAATATTAATTACTAAGAGTTTTATAAGGGATTCTTTTTGACAAAAGATCATAATTTCAACTAATTTCAGCTTCCAAGAAAACTTTTAGTTACCACAAGTGGAGAAAGATCCAAGTTTAAAATGTAACATTGCAGAAGGTTGATGGCTTTCCTCTGCTCCTCTCTCCACACTTTTCCTACTTAATTAAGCCACCCACGTTGGTTTTTGTGCCATTTCTCCAGCTCATTCTAAATCATAACTTTGGATGGAAGAAAAACGATCACATCTCTATGAAATGTGACCCGATGTCAGGCCGGATGGGAGAAGCAGCATTAGGAGAAGCCAGACCTGGCCTGATGCCTAACTGACCTCGCTTTGGCCACACCATATTATTTGCACAAGGAAAAAGTCAAGAGTTTTATAGCACGACGATGGAGAAAATATGTTACTGGTGCTACAGTAAGACAAGATCCATGTTTCTCCAAATAAAGAGGTTTTGTGTTCAGAAACATAATTTCGTTGTGTTGTAGCATAAAGGAAAAATAATAGTTCCAACAGATGTTTAATTTATAAAGAAAGCATGAAACGTACTTTGAATTGTTTTATGTGATCCAAATCAAAATTAACCTCTTTATTTTCAACTCCACACACCCATATTCTTTGGAAATATAGACGAGGAGACCTAGACCTTGATAACATTGTGTTTTAGTTTCTGACTTCATAAATTTCACCATTGCACGACAAAAGAATCTGCTTGGATGCAGACAGGAAGAAACTGACATGGAGGCAGAAAAAAGTATCTAACAGATAAAGAGAGGGAAAAGGTTGATAGCCAAACAAGACACACCTAAGGATCCATTATTAATATTAGAAATGGTTGCTCGCAGGACATCAGGTAGCCTAATATTAGCAAACTGATGTTGCTTTGTCAGTTTACCATGAAGCACCAGCAGACCAGACAGCCAAAGAGCTTCACAAAGATCATTAAAAAAAGCAATCACACACACAAAAAGAAAATCAAAAGTAGAACTCAGTAAGGGGCTTTACCAATGGTGGGTCTAAAAGTCTCTCTCTAGCCTTGATTTAAAATAGCCAAGGTCAGTACTTGAATGTAGATTCATAGAAGGCTGGTTCCAGTGTTTGGGTGCAACAAACAAGAAAGCCAGCTCACCCCAATGCCAAAAAACAACAATAATGATGATGATAACCTCAGGTATTATTTGAAATTAGGTTTGTGCATTATCACATTGTTCATCGTTGTTGCGATAAATCCCTTGTCATAATAAGGATTGTGATTTATAAGTGATGAGATTAGATTAACGATGTTTGGAAACGTAAACTATCAGAATCTTTATTTTTACTTCTTTCACAGTTTTTTCCCCCAATTGAACAAAGAAATATTCAAATATCTGATGAACTTAGTTTAGATAGAAATCACATTATGTAACTGTTGTTCTAAAGCCGCCTATTTTAAATTGATCAGGTTTTCATTGGATGTCATTTGTGTAATTGATGCATCGTTATTGGAATAGTATGACAAAATGTCGTGATTAAATTTTAATTGGGGTTCGCCCCAACCCTACTTAAGACAAAAAAACTCAAATCACAAATGCAAGGTGGGGCAAAACCTTTTAGAGCTTTAAAAATAATCAGTAAACGTTTAAAAAAAAAACTTTATTGCATTAAAATACTTATTTGCATCCTGCAATACTTCCGTCCAGTTGACAATACCATCATTAGTGAAAAGCTTTAAAGACTCACATTAAATCAAACGAGAGTCGCCTAATGTCTGTCAGTTTATGCATTGGAGATTATTTCAATAGCCGAGCTGTGAACTGGAAGCCTCTCTGCTAGTCTGGCTGGGTTCTGCTGGTTTCGGTGTGTGTGCGTACGCCATCTGTGCATGGACAGTGAGTGGGTTTCATGGTGACGAGCCCAGTCGAGAATCTGATGTGGTTCAATGCCAGCTTAACCCAGTGGACATCTTTGAGAAGGATAATATCGTACATGTGAAGCACATTCTGCTGAAAAGTCAGTGTGATCAAGAATCAGAGAAAGTGTCACCTAATTAGTTGAATATTTCCGCTGCTTAAAATACATGCATGGAGAAGTCGTTTTCTTTTTCTTGCTTTGAGTGCAAAACAAAGGAATATTAGAATAAAATCTCTGAATATCTCCCTCCTACTTGCTCTGCCTGCCACCTCTGTTGTGTTTGACGTTAACAGACCATAAATGCTGCTATAAAGTCCATTTGCAGAGGAGAGGAAAAGTGAAATATTAACTGCAGAAAGCATGATCTCAAATTTCCCAGCTTCCTGTTTACCACATTTCAGGGGTGAAGACCAAATGTATTAGGAGTGTCATTCATTAAAAAAGAACAAAGTTGTAGAAGAAAAAAGAATATAGTAAATCAAATAGTCAGACTTCCCATCCTCGACCCTATTTCTGTCAATTACGAGTAACTTCCCTCAGCAGATCCACCTCCTGGACTTTGTCAAGCTGTGTCTAAATAGCCTAGAGCCACCAGCCAACACATACAGATCTGTCAATAAAAACAGGAGCAGCTGCCATTCAACTGGAAAAAGCCTTTGAAACACAATAAGCAGGGAACAGCATACTGCGAAAATTATACAGCTCTATATATAGGAATAAAGTCGTTGCTATCCGGTGACCTGTAAGAAGCTGGAGCATCCAAATACAAGCCTCCTAATCCCGGGGGTGGGGGCTCTTGTGGACGAGTAATTCACAGAGGAACATTTGTTAAACTATTGCACTTGATGAGCATCCTGGACTATTCAAACCATACCTTCATACCGTTGTTAAAACAAAATTATAATCCAGATTTGACATAAAATAAATGCCTTCCAATACAGTTGCTGAATCTCACAGTACACCATGCAAATGTTTTGTCTGCACTGAGGAAAATGAACTAAGCACTGCATGACAAATGTTACAAGGGCTGCTTTAGAGAGAATCTGGGATATTTTCTTAGTCTACTAATAATTAAACACATGGGGCTCTTAGATTATATATGCATTAAACGTTCAGCCAAACAGGGATAGGTAATCATGAAATAGCTGATAATACGCAAAATCTACATATTTTTGTGTTTTATTCTTTCTTGAATTGCCTTTTTGCAGAAAACAACACAATATAACGTAGCTCCTTTGTACCAAAAAATACAAAGGTTGTAAATGGCATTAAAGGATGACATATCATCACAACACTGGAGTGTCGAAAAACGTAGGAGCTTCTTAAAGAGACAGAGGCATAATGAGCCTGAAAAAACAACTAATTAGCCCACATTGGAAGGGCACATGAATGAGGCATTAAGTGGCAATAGTGACACACAGTGACTTTTAAACCCTAAATCTTTGTGGTTTCATTTGAAAGAGAATGAAAAGTGGTCCATATCCATTTTTTTTAGTGTAAGGAAATAAATTGAGGGATTAAGGAAACACAATGTTGACAGCAGTTGTATAGTAGGTACTGCTGGATAAAAGACAACGCCTGTAACTTGAGGTTCCTTGATTAGATCAACTTGTCAGCTACAAGAATTTCTGCTTTCAGAATTCAGAAATGACGACAAAAGGAAAACTCACCAAATCATATTGACAATACAAGCAGCTCAACACCTACTGCACTGTTGTTAAAATCGTCAGCAGCCTGTCAGTAAATTTAAGTGGGTGGAGGAGATTATTGAAAGCACTAGTGCTATAAAACAGGTCGGCAGGAACCATAATCATGGGTTCTCATTAGCTTAACAATCGTGAAACACTGAACCCACATGAGAGTTGGGTTTCGGGTCCTATGATTGATTCATCCTATGCCCTGCTCACTGCCTCCCACTGAGGACGTCATCTGTGACACGTCTTTGTTTTCTTATCGTTTCCTGGTGGGTCAAATTAAAGAAAAACTGGACCTTATGTGTTGTTGCACGTTTGTTACACATTCAAGACATGTGAGACTAAAGCTCTGTGTTGATGAACCCTAAAACAGTAGGTCTTTTGGCTTAAAACCTAAAATCCTTTTTGTTAACTGAAGTTAAACTCTTGAAATACTTTATTGGTCACAAGCCACACGAGCCACACAGGCTTTTGGTTTGTCACTGAAAACCTAATCTAAATTAATATTTTGCTTTAATTATGATCGTTTGTATCAGTGGGGTATGAGAGACAACATAGGGATAAAGATGAGACAAAAAGAACAATCATATTTCAAGAGGGGCAGAAGGAAGGAGAGAACCTGTCATTTCTTTGCCGTAATGGGAGGAAAGGGAGCTTTCCCTGATTGGAGTTGCCATGGCAATGGTTGGCACTAGTATACGGGTGCATGATTGTGTTTCGTGTGCGATGGGCTTGTGTGCGAGTACGTCTGAGCATCTGGAAATGTTTGTTGGAGTGTGTATTTGTGCGACGCCTGGAGATGGAGGTTCAAATGGGTGATCTGTTCGTGGGATTATTGGCGCTGTGAAAAACGAGGGAAATGAGGAGGCGGGGAGCAGAGATGCTGCTTTCAGGGTGGCGTTATGAGCACAAAACCTATTGGAAAACTGGTGCATGCGGGGGAAATGGTGGCAGATGGATGCGGGGAGATGATGTCTGACAGCGGTGAAGAGTCATAGCTGTGTTGTCTCAATTAATCTGGTCAAAGACAATTTTTATAACGTCACTAAAATTAGAAAAAAGTGACTAACTAGGCATTCAAAATGCTTAAAAGCACAAAAACATTTCTACCCTTACTGCTGGGTGTTTTGGTCACATTTACCTGTTCATATCAAATCTTGATCTTCAGAGATGACAAACGCCAGCCTTGTAAGGACTGTATGATGTGTTTCAAGACACCTAAATCAAAAGATTTGATCAGTCATGCTGTCTCTGCCGAATCAATAAAATCTCTCCTGGTCTTCCACTTTAAGCCCTAAATTAGTTTGTCGGTTTACGTATTAGATCTTGTTTCTTTCCTTGGGTCGTTGGCAAAGTTTCTTGTTTTCTTAGGTCAGATGCAAACATCTTAGTTTGAGTCAATGTCAGGGTCACCTGGCAAGATTTTAAAATCGTTGCCTAGTTTTCGAAACCTCAGACCACAAAACAATCATTAAAAAAAATCCTATTTAATTTTACTCTTATACGTTCACATGTCAAATTGGAAATCTTGTCATGTCTTTCAGGACCAAACATGAGTACAGAGGAGGGGGAAAAAAACATGTTTTAAGCTTGAAACTTTGAAGAATATGAAAGACCCGATCATTTCACCCAGGGGATGTCATTCGAATCACAGGAACAATAGATGAAAATATCTACTGTCTAAATTGCACCGATTCCTCCATGAGAATTCATACTTTATTTTACCTGAAAAGGATTAAATCATAAGTAATTACAAATTTAACCATGCAAAAAACATGAAGAGGACATATTTGACCCTTTTAATCTGTTAGTATCTTGAGAAAAATCCCTTTGGGAGTTTCTATCTCTAACTATGGTCTAGAACTCTTCTAGAACAATTTCTAGATTTAAAGTTTATGGTTTGTATATTTTTATAAAATACTGTCAGACTAAATCTTGCCATGATGGATACAGTTGCTGACTGCCATTGTGACAAACAACAAAATCACATTGAGAGTTTTGTCGCTACCTGGCAGCGATGGATACTCACAGGTAAGGATGACTGCAGCCAAACTCATTATTTTCCATCCCAGTTACCCTTTAAAGGTGGTGACAACAGGCTTTAAGTGACTTGGGGGGGTCAGGCGCTTGTTTGTCCAGAAGCGCCTTGCATGTACTGCTCATTATTAATAATAGCCGCGGTGCTGCAGGATGTCAGGGCCTGCTCCGGGTCAACGTGCTTTTCTTTTTTGGCCTCAGAGACGACGATGGTTTGCCTCGTGGCTAGAAACCCGTTTGGCAGCAAAGTGATGGATGTGCCGGGCCTAATAGCCAGGCTGCTGTAAAACTGTTCCTAAAAGGATTATTCTTCCATCATGAGAGGGTTTTATTTTTATTTTTTTACTCCTGTTTCTGCTTCCAACCTTAACACTGATATCCCATCAGTGGGAGCACCAGGCTCTGGGCTCTCTAGATTTACTTGTAAATCAAAAAAAATATATACATTTTTAATTGCTTTCTTTGTCCCAATAATTTACCACAGAATAATGTCAAGATGGTCTGTCTTGAGAAGGCTGGTCCACTACAGCCTCGGATGGACAGGTGCATCATGATGGCTATTTATAAAAGGCTTCGCAAGTTTATTTATAACCAACCTGTTGATGTTATTTTGGGTCTTGTCCAGATTTAGCCACATTTAGCATTTAAGTGCCAGGGAAAACTATTTGTATGCCTTTTGGTGTGTGTTATAAAATAGTATATATATATATATCCCATTTTAGCAAATATCCATTTTTTTGGATTATGATTAGATGAATAATTATTTATATGTTAGTATGTAGAAAATTTCTTCTGATAGATGGATTTTTTTTTTTTTTACCCAAAGTAGTGAAAGGATGAAATCACCTGCGCAGATTTAGCCCTTTTGTCATTTGGACATTTAAACATCAACCTAGAGTAAACCAAGATATTTTTAGTTTAAACACAATAAGAGGAATATTACATTTAAATTATATTGCTATGTATACCTTGAGGAAAGTGTTTCGGATGCTGCAGACAAACGTTCAGACTATTTTATCTTTGTGTTCTGAAGTCGTTCCCTGATTTGATGGTTTAATAGTATTTTTTTTTTTTTTACAGTAGGTTTTTTTACTTTCTTGTTTCTCCAACTTGTCCGGTCTACTTTCTGACTTTTGTGTGTTCATGTCCTTTTAATAGACGTCCGTTTCTGCGCCATTTTGTGGGTTTTAATAGCCAACGGTTGACCGTGGAGGTTCGGCCAACTTTGTGGTCGCTGTGACGGCTCCTTGCATTAGGTTGGTTTAAGCTCTCACCCCCCCGTCGAGTAAAAATCCAACAATCAGCCTGAGCAGACTTGTCATTTCACTTTGACTTCAAAAATGTCCGCCGTGCTAACGTTCATAAATCATTCACTTGTTACTCTGCAACCTAGACTTCAGCATCCCAGTCCCCAGCCTCATATCCCACATTACAATATCTTCTATGCAGCTGTGACAGAAAGTCCCAGCGTGGGTTTCAATCATAGCAAATGTCAGACTCTCCGTGGTATGCGAAGGGCTTTCTGCTTCTCTGAAAACACACGATGGGCTTTTCCTGGTGGTTTCAGTCCTGTGATAATTAGGGCTTGAAGCAGGAGAAGCAGCATGAACAGCGATGCACTGGCAGCCGCCATTGCTGCTGTAAAGAGAGTGCGGCCTAGTGTCTCGCCGGCCATATCCGGTTTCACTCCTCTGTTGTCCCGTTTTAAAAATAAAAAACACCTGACTTACCGAATCAAAAACAGATGGAGGCAGGGATAAAGCAGAGTGCACGGTAACATTTCTAGGAGCTGAGGTCTTGAATGTGTGCAACCGGCATTGAGAGGAGTCGTGCACAAACAGTGGAACAGACTGTACCGCCGAACGCTGACACTGCTGACGTTATTCGGGTATTTTTCCTGTGCGTTAGGGGAAAAAAAACTGCAAAGTCAGACTTACTGCTCCTCTGTCTTCCTCCTCCTGATCGGTGGATCTAAAACAAGCAAACAGAAATGCTGGAAGTTTGGTAGCGATTCAGACCCTATCTTAGGCTTACTATATGTTCATTAGGAATTTACGGTGGTTGGCCAAAGACTATCAATCGAACTGAACCAATAGGAGAGGTTAAGGTTTAAGAAAAGTGTCAGATAATGAGCAATTTATCATCAGTATGTAATGTTTATCTCCAAAACATCAATTAGTTAACACGCCTTAGGATTTCTTACATCAGCAAAAAACATTTCTGACCAAAGTTGGTTGAAAAAACTGAGTTTTTGTTCTTCTAAATACACGTAGACATTTGTTTGAGTGGCTTTATATTTAGAGGTATTGTGCATTTTTGAATGAAGTCCTGTCAATACAATTGAAGAAAATATAAAATGACCTCATTTATTAAATTTGATGACGATGAACAACATGGTGACATCAAAAGAGCTGCTGGAGCCTGGAAAGAGATTGAAAAAGTTAACCGAATTTTAAATTTGATAATCCTGTGCTGAAAAAAAATAAAACAGTAAATGGAGGAGGTTCAAAACAACGTCCAGGTCTGGATGCTAAGATGCTAAAATAGGTTTGGAGATTCTTACAATGAACCCAGAGGACTTAGAGCGTTCATATGAAAGTGAAAACCTGAGGATTCAATCGTTGCCCTATAGCAGAGGTCTTCATATCCCAGCCTCAAGACGTGGTGTCATGCAACTTTTAGATGTGCCTGTGATCTAGCACACCTGAATCAAACGCCTCCGTTTCTCCAGAGTCCTGCTGTTGTCCTCATTTTCTTACTCAGGTGTGTTGAAGCAGAGACGCATCTAAAAGTCTCAGTTTTAGGACATGGAATTGGATCTGAAGACCCCAGATCTATAAGAACAAAATGATTGAAAGACAAGGACTGAGTTTAAAATATAATAATGTGAACACAAGCATCGATTATATAAGGAAAGCAACGTTTAAGGACAGTCAAGTCAGCAGCAGGGGGGGGTCGGGGTTCAAAGCACTTTACATGGTAAAGACATTTACATTTTTGTGATTCAAATCATCAAAATCAGCATTTTATGAAAGCACCTTAGACCTAAAGTCTCTGCACCGGCTTCCTGTGGCTCAGCTGAATGGTTTAGCACCAACAAGTCATCATATTAACCTTTGCGGATTCAGTTGGTAACAAAACAGAATGCTTCTATAAAAAATACTGATCATTTCATGATTTCATTTTATGATATTTAAGCACTTTAAATTTGGTGCCTCAAAATCACTTTCCACCTTTTTAAAAACAGCATATTAGACAAAAAAAAAGGTGAGCTTTTACTTTAAAATTCAATATTTTTTCATTTATTTATGCGACAGGAAAGATAAAATTCCTTTATTTCCACAAAGAAATGCAGGATTAAAGTACATTTTTTGTAGTTTTTAAATCTTCCTGATAAGCCTTTGTGTGCTTGAGATTTCATTCTGGAGAGATAAAGTTTTTGAATGATTTTGGAAAGCTTCCGGCCTGCACGGCATCGTCGAGACGATACCAGCAGCCGCACGCTTCTTAGCATTTGACAGTCCGCTGATTTGCTCTGCTGAGGTGAAGCTCCATTATTATTTTCAGCCATTATCTTAGCGACGCCATCTTGACACAAATATTTTGGAGGCAATGGCTGTCAAAGAGCAATTATGGCGACAATGTGTTTCGTGTGATTCCGGATGGCTCATTTTCATATCTTTTTATTTTTTTCAGTTTTTTTTTCAAGCATATATTTGAAGGAACAAAAGACAAGATGCGAAACTGTAAATGGCTTTTAATGCATGCGCTATATTTTCTGTTTCTGGACGGACTCGTTGTTTCAACCAACTCCTCGGTTCGTTAATAGAAACAAATAGAAAAGCAAGCGTGACCGTATGTGAAAGCAGGTTTTTGCTGTTGAGTGTTTGGTGTTGACAATAATTTAAAAGGCCAGAGATTACTGCCGTGTTTACAACATAGGGGATCTCGTCGTCCTGGATCTGCTCACTAACATGTCTAAACTCACTTATTTCACCACATCTAAACAAAAACTACACTGATTTTACTTTGTCACCAATCTGCAATGTAAGCTGGTAATTAAAACCCACTTAATGGATTTCTAGAATGCAGTTTTACAGTTACAGCGTTTTTTTTAAATGTACCAATTAACATCTTTTCTTTTAAAGTTTTAGTGCAATGAAATATTTTCTCTCTAAAAATCTGTATTGTTACTTTGCATTAATAATATGCTGAGTTCAAGCTCCCTGTTGGGTGCTGTTAACTGGTTACTCTGAAATGGATGGATGGAGGGACAGAGTAACTAAAAACAAAGTTATACAGCCACTTAAAATTAAAACGTTGCAGCTTAATAACTGAATGAGTAGTTTGCAGTTCTTTAATTGGGGTTCTGTGGATTTTTCAACTAAAGCATTTAGTATTTTAACCACAGTCAGAAGCAGTCACGTTTGCATTAGTTTGGATAAAGAAGTTCTCAGTGTCTTTCTTGGAGTAGAGAGAGTTTTAACCATCTTATAAAAATCATTCTGGCACATTAACAAACTAAATTAACTAAGAAATGATGATCGAAATAATTTGTTTCTCGAAAATGTGGATATGTGCTTTAAAAAATAGTTACTATTTTTACTAATATTGAAACCTTGCAACTGTAAAGTAAAAACATAAACTGCTTAGGCATGACGAAATATGGGTTAGTGGACAGAGGAGACTTTGGTTTTGCAGTAATACAAATTTAAAAACTGCCGTCCGTGGGGAAAAAAAACTGTACAATATGTTAGTTTTGTAATATTTTTGTCCATCTTTATTTATTTGTTTGTATCCAAGGGACTGAGCTGGAGAACAAACTAAAGGATTTTAAAGTAAAGGGCTGTGCATGTTTGACACAAAAAAAGCACCGACATTTGCACAAACACCAATTTCTATTTGTAAAGTATCATGCAATTTATACATTTTTTGGTATTTATAATGGGAAACGAACTTATTTATTACACCTCCTCTGTTCCAAACATTTTTTTTAGTCATCAGATCTAAGCTCTCATATTTTATGAGGAAAAAAGCAGCTTTGATTTTTGAGGCCGTGACAGAAACTTTTCAAAAAAGCACGAAGGAACATTTCTGTGAATCATTCCAGCCTCTGAAGAGAAACAACCTGCTTTAATTTCATGCCAGCAGTCGTCTCGTCGGAGCTGGACCTGATTTTTCCAGACGAGGTAAACGTTGCTTTGGAAAGATGGAGGAAAAAAAAAGTGAAAACGCTGCAAATACGATTAGAGTCAGAGACTTTAAAATAAAAAAAAAGCATGGCTGCCTTTCAGGTTGCGATTACATCTGGGTGTGAGTGAGATCAGATTATTTTTGACAGGGGTGTCTGTGTGTCACGCGGGATGCCATAATTGAAGTATGGGTGCCGCGCCAGACCGGCCATAATGGAGCCGAATCTTGATCTAATCCGCAGAGTTAGTGGCCTTAAATAGATAATGCTCCTGCGACCAGGGTCCAGGCGCTCGGGAGGCAGAACATATGCTCGGTGTGGGAGAGAGGGTGTCCTGGGGAAGACAGCTGAAACCCATCCAAAGGCAGAGCAGCATGCCTGTAGCATGACCAGCAAAGTTTCCAGAGAAACCGAAACCCCCAGCTGGTCTCCGCAGAGCGCCGTAACTGTAACACCACAGCGGTCCACTAATATGAACTGACACAGAGGATCCGCCGTGTCAGGACCCGGCGATGATGAAACCAGAGCTCGTGATTTAGGAAGTCAGCGAAGGAGACAAGAGACTGACAAGCAAACAGACAGACGGAGGAACCCACAGGGTGGACGGATGATTAAAAAAAAACTAAAAACACAAGTGGGAGAAATGCCAGGAGTCTGCATCAAATTTAGCAGAAACTGTCAGAAAACACAGAGAACAGGAAATGCCCATGATACTCCAGATCAGAGGCGCCTGGACAACATCAGAGCAGGTGAGTCTAGTTGAGCAGAGTTGATTACAGGCCAGAGAGGGCGAATGTCACGACTGCACAAACCTGAAGGCTTGACCTCCTCCTCTCACATCAGCACGCCTCCCTGGGAGGAGCTGATGGGATTTCAAATCACAGCTCGGTTTTGGGAAAATGCATGACACCTGCATCCCAAAATGTTTGGGATTCATTTTCTATGCTTTTTATTCCCTTAATTCTTCGCTACTCACCGATTGTCCGTCGTTTCCTTTTATTTTAGCTCACAGAAAATAATAACCCGACTGTCGGGTGTTGATCTTACAACATTGTTGGTTCACGTCGTGAATCTTCCTCCACTCTTCACACACGTTTTCCTTCCACTTAACTTTCTACAAATCAGCTTGGATGCAGCAGCTACCTTCATGTCGCTGTTGGACACCACTGATCGGAGACGGGACTTTTACAGTCGAGGTTCTTGGAGTGAAACTTTTTAGGTACCCCCCCCCCCCCTCAAGGTAAGTTGTACGCGTCTCTGTGGTTGACAACAACAAAAAGATGGTGGACATGGTGGTGCAATGGGTTTCCAATCAGTTTAACACAGCTTCTAAGGAATATACATCTGTTAATTGAGCACTTGGTCCAAACTAGTGTGTGTAAAGTTGCTGCAGCCCATTTTTATCTCACCTTATCATCACGGCGTCGTCTACAAACAGAACGTTGCGCCAATCAACGTCTAAAAGATCTTGATCAGCCACTAATATTGACATGAATGTAAATCTACAGGGATTTTATTTGATCCCAACTGTTCTTCCCGTTGCTTTTTTCGCTCGTCTCTGCTCTGACCCCTCATTTTAAGACGTTGAGTCATCAGCGTAGGGGTCTGAAGTTGAACCTCAAACATTAAAGTCACTGGAAAACACTTGCAACTTAACGTTGAGACGCTTTTAAAAAAAAACTAATAAACAAACTTATTGACAAATGTCTTTGATTAACTTCAAAAAACATTAAAAAGACAAGAGTACGTAGGTGGAAGGCCAGTAGGCTGCAAATAAGCGTAGAGGTGAAATTCACGAGGTAAAATCATCCCTGATAGTCTTATTTCTGAAACAATTCATATAATTGGCAAAGAAATAATCATCTTTCCTGCAGCCACCTGTTTACTTTCTTCAAGTCATCTATTTTAAGCCATATTAGTGGAATGTGGAGAGATTTATAGACTGAGGGTAGTTTCTAAATTGTTTTTGGACTTGTTGTAGACCAGTTCACTTAAGCATTAAAAAACATACATTTTTGGTGTGTCCTTTCTTTCTACCATGGCTAATTGGTAATAGTTGAATAACTAGAACTAACAAGAAGTCAGAAAGGATGTATTTTACATTCATATAAAATCAATTTTTTTCTAATATCTAGTGGCTTAAATTCATTAAAACTCCAGTGATTTGAGTTTTACACACAGGAACTTTACAATAAAAGTGTGTAGGATCAATGAGAAGGTACAGAGATACAGAAATCAAAGCCATTTGCAGTCTGCTCAGATAAAAACGACGACACAAAACCAAATAATGAAATGGAAATCTTTCTGTGATGGCAATAAGTGTCATTATTTAGGCCCGTCACTGACAGCAACATTACATTAAAGTAAATAAAGAGCCAGTCGGGGCATTCAGATCCCTCGGTTATCAGTGTGGAGCTTGACAAGCCGCTTGTCTGAGACGTGAACACAATGGCGGCGAGCGACGAGGAAACGTGTCGACAGAACTGAAGTGTTGTGAAGTGACTCTCAACAGCTGCCGTCGGCGATTCCGCTGAAGGTTTTTTGGATCCTGATGGGAAGAAACGAGACTTTCCAGCCCGTTTGACTTTCCAGTGAAAGTGTTTTCACAGAAGTGTTAAAAACTTTTTATTACGATTAAATGTGACAGAAGAAAACGAGGGTAAGCCTTGTTAAAATCTGATACCCCGAAATAAAATCCATGGCAGTCTCATCTATGTGCACAGCTGTCCTTTACTTGCTCAGAAGAAAGCCAGAAGGTATGATTTAAGTCTTCCTTATGCTACACAGGAGGCGCATTATCTATGTGGAAGACGTCTAGGTGATCATATGAAGTGTGGAATGACAAACATTTATATTCATGTTTCTTTTATAATAGAAGTGTTTGCATATAACAAATATATTCATGTTTCTTTTAATACTAGAAGTGGTTGCATATAATAAGAGTTATAACTTTTCTGATAAGGCCTGCTGGATCCAGGTGGCCAAAGGAAGCCGGCTATCAATCAGTTCCCAGCAGATAGAACCAAGTTAA
>JAVLVB010000746.1:2191858-2210961 GCA_032876305.1 Orestias chungarensis | reverse complement strand
TTTTAATAAAACAGCCTGATGCAGAAGTAGAGCTCAGACCCGATTTCGGCTCTCCACTCCTGCAGGGTGAAAATCTTATATCGCAAGACGTTTTGTTGACTGAGCGATTTAAGTTTATATTTTTATTTGAACATTGTGAGAACCTGAATATGCTGTCCTGAGATCAACCAACCTGGGGAAGTCGAGGTGGACTTCAACAGAAGACAAAATTATTTTATGCCAAAATTACAATATTTGCAAAAACATTCAGATTTGTCGCACTTCCACATTTGATCCTACCTCAGATCCATATCCAGTAGTTTTTGTGTGCAGTCCGAACGGTCATGAGGCCTTTTATCTGACTTTTGCGCAATTGATATGAGATCTTAGCTTTAAATAATCTGGATGAACCGGGATGTAGGCTAAACAATGGCCGAAGCAAGCGGTGCCAACTCTGGATTTCTTTCTCCTTAACTTCCTTCATTTTATGATCTTTTGACGATACGGCCGCAGATTTAAAATCTCTCCGCAGACGACAGCGACCATGTTGTTACTTCTCTGCTTTAGCCAATTTAGATAGCCGTCATGGTAGCATTATTAGCATTAGCAGCAGGCTAGTCAGACGACTTGTTCAGCTCAGAGGACATTAAAGAGCTTGATGACCAAAGAACATTCATTGTAATTGAGATTGTTTGGTTTTACTGAGCAGAAGATTTCACTTTGAGTTCTTATGAGTTAAGTTTGAGTTACTCGAGGAGATTCTTGGCGCTTTAGCTTGCCAGCCAACCCCTGAACCCTGACCTGCACAAAACAGGGCCGTGCATTTAAAATGTGTGAAGCTGTACAGCATGTATAGTTTAAATCCATGATCATATTCGGAACATAAGCAGAATCCAAGTTATTTTGAGTTGAAGAAATTACAGAAATCCTTATCTATAATGATTTCCTCCTTTTGTAGATTTGTTTTTAAACCTACTTTAAAAGAAAGAGCTTCAAAGTGGAGCATTTTTATGACTGGAAACAAACAAGGACAGTTAGAGATCATCCAGAGTTTGCAGAGAAGGACAGATAAGGCAGGACTTGTCCTCCTTCCTTCCTTCGGGGCATGAAGTGGCCGGATCCCACCTCGACGCCTGGGCCACAAAGCCGGCTTTGTTCCCCTTTTTAACGCATGATTCGGAGTAAAAACTCTCAGGGAATATAATCCCCACCACTCGCACCCCCATCAGCTCTGACCTAGTCGCTGTGAAGTGGGGTGTGCTGAGATAAGGGGTAAGGGGAAAAGAGTTTCTCAGTGGAAGGCAGGTGACATATCTCTGCTGTTTACGGGGGAAATCAGGCAGTTGTTGGGAGTAGACAGATCGACTGCGGTTGGTTTACTCCGAGGACTTTTAAGTCTGCTTGAGAGGAAAGCAAGGTTGCAGGCAAGAGGTCACACGAGTGAGTTAACGGGGGTTCTGCCCCCTGCAGGACAGAGCAAGAAGAACTTTCTGCAGCCTGGAAATCAAAGAGATCTAATCTAATTTCGCTGCATCCACTTCATCTCCAGTGGAGTTTTATCTTTTGCCATTTGTGGGAAAAGATTGGCTGTCTCCGCTTGTGTGTGTGTGTGTGTTGTTCTGATTTTCTCCCTATCACCGAGCTCATCTCCGGATTGCAAAGAATTGGGAGTGAGGAATGACAGAATGGGAAGAGGAGATAGAGGAGTGTGAGTGGAGGAGAGACACACAGTCATAGGAACGGAAAGTCAGGCTGCAGAGTGAGAAGGGCAGGCAGTTGGTTGTGTCAGTCTGACTGTTATGTCTGGAAAAAGCAAGCGTAGCGAAGGAGGGGAACGTTAAAACGACTGGGTTAATAAACTCCCTGTCAAGTATTTTCTCCTCTGTGTATCGGATGTGACAGCTGGAAAAAACCTGCTGACAATAAACAAACAATTACACACAAAAAACACAAAGAAATAAATGTGTCAGATGTGTTTTTTTGTATTTTCTGTATCCACAGGATTCAGCTGGACAGAAGTCGAAAGTTAGTGAAAACGGACCGACTCGACGAGTGAGGAAGCAAGTTTATCTGCACCGCGAAAGCTTCTCAATTAGCCACTAATTGCTTCGCCTTAACGAGCAGGACATCTCTTACTGCTAATGAAGCTGGTGGCAGGCTCAAAGAGACTCTGTGTGTGTGTGTGTGTGTGTGTGTGTGTGTATTTTCGAAAAGACTGAAAGCGAAGGCGTCCAGAGTGGAGAGCTAATGGAGTCAGGGTGGGCAACTCATTTTCAGCGAGCTGTTTGGCATTCTCTAGAAGGAAACTGGGATGGATTACACTGCTGGCTGCTACAGTGACTT
The DNA here is from genome assembly GCA_032876305.1 of Orestias chungarensis. NCBI lineage: Eukaryota > Metazoa > Chordata > Actinopteri > Cyprinodontiformes > Cyprinodontidae > Orestias > Orestias chungarensis. The sequence goes on along the minus strand of JAVLVB010000746.1, from coordinate 2,208,639 downwards.
TCCAATCAGGCTGCACTTTGTCGTCGCCCCCAACCCACCCCCCTCCTCATCTAATCCACGGCAGAATAGTGGTCACGGCGAAATGAAAACAAGGCCGGAAGTCAGGTGTCCTGTCTGTTTGTTATAGCGGTGTGGATCAATGCGAGATTTGAGAAACTGAACTGCAGTCAGTGTGCAGCGTAGGGATGATTTGCTTATTGGTATGCACAGCGCGCCTTTCTGAGTGCAAATGGAAGGTTACATAACATTTTAACGTCACTGGATAGGAACACTGCACCATGCGTTTATGGTTAAACCGGGTTTACGAGCTGCACATCTCGAATTTTAGTCTCCAAATCGATCTGAGGGAGGAATCTCTAAGATTCCTCAAAAATTTCATTTGCTTTTAAATCAGAAATCCAACTTTCTAAGAGTTTTATTTACAAGTAACCCATCTGTGACGTGCTCACCAACACCTGTTCTCTACTAATTTGAACAGAAAAACAAAGATAATATATAATAGGTTGGAACACCTACACATGCTGTTGGCTGGCCAATCCGGGAGGGAGGGATTTATTTTCCTTAGTGTTGATAAGCTAAACCCAAAAAGAGATGAGGAGGATGTTGGATGTTTATTTCTGCATTAGAGCTAAGACAGTTGGCACTGTGTGAATTAAAGCATATTAGCGTATATTTGGTGTTGGTACTTCCCTTTAAAAGTCAGTTTCGTAAAACTTCTGCGACTCGGCCTTTGGTCCAGATTGACGTTTTTTTCCGTGGATCTGTTGCGACTCCGAAGAGAAGAAGCTCTCAAGCACATCTAAGAAAAGTGAAGAATCCAAGATACGGCATGGCTGCTTCTCTTCAAAAACAGAAAACTGGTGATCATTGGACGGCGTCTTGCTGAGAATGTGTCAGTCGGCCATGTTGGGAACAGATTTACGCGCGGCAGATTTCTCTGCAGGACCATAAACGACCGCGGGCCATTTGTCTGGAGAATTGTGTTTGACACTCGGATCTATCAGCCAGGAATATACGGCTAATTGGAAAGTAATGATGCCTCATAACTTCAGGTTTCAGCTGCTTTGGGGAAATCACCCGAAACCCCCCCGCCGCCCCCTGACTGCTATGCATCCCACCCCGTTCTCCATCTCAGAAGCAAAGTCTCTGATTTCTCATGGGTCATAGTGGTGTTCCATCTCAGCTGAGCAGAGAGGCTAACAGGGACACGTGACGTATTGCTCCCATCTTTTTCCCGGCCATTCAGCGCAACCCAACACCCCTGACACCGAGCTCAACCCCCGGCAGCTCCGCAAAACACCTGGCATCTGTGTGGGAAGGGCGCCAGCTTCACAGAGGCTGCCAGGCCTGTGATTTGAGGCCCCCTTACCCACCCAGCCCCACAAGACAACATGTGAGTGCACTGGTAGGAATGTAGTGCATGCTTTACATTAGCTGGACCTGAAACAGGTGGGAATGTGATTAAGACGGCGAGAGGATGTGTCGGAGTAAGAACTTAATATACAGGCAGTGACGGACAGCTCAGTCCGGACACTGGGGACGTTTATGAGCTGCCGTCCATGTGGTTAACTGCTCTGAAGCTGGTTTAGGTTCACGAATGCCATCGTCGGGATATGTAGTTTTGTTGGGTGCCTTTGTGTGCTCCCAGCTGAACGCCTTCAGCCCCTGGCAGACGTCTCTTGTGTGTCAGAGGTCGAGGCCGGTGCTGAGAGCCTGATCGGCGGCCTCCACGGGCTCACAGACTTCAGCTGTTTGTGGCCACATCAACCCGCCGAGCTATGCCGATGGAAACCCGAGTCAACAACCACCACCACCCCCCCTTTTTCTCTTCTTAGCTTTTACTGATTACAGTAACTTTAGGACAGGTCAAACATTTGGAGGGGATTCAGGAGACAGATGGAGGATTTTGAAGCACCTTGCAACGTAAATAGGATAGCTTCCAGATTTAGTATCTGTTAAAACTAAATTCTTGCCCATTGTTCTTGATAAATAGCTTAAGCTGAGTCAGACTGGAGGTAAAACATCATGGACTTTGACTAGGCCATTCCAGCTCATGATCTGATGTGAAGCCATTAAATGGGAGCTCCAAGGTTGTCCTGCTGGCTGGTCTCAAGTCCTCACGGTTTTCTTCCAGGATTGTCCTCTACTTAGCTCCATTTATCTTCCTATCATCTCTGACCACCTCCTTCTGTCCCCACTACAGAGAAGTAACTCCACAGCATGATGCTGCCACCACCTATGGTGGAGCATATCTGACATAGTAGACAAAGAAATATTTCTTCAGATGGTTTTGGCTGCTGTTTTCAAGGCATTTTCTTTGGTGCTGATTGGCTGAACCTCCAAGAGCCATGAGTAGAAATGCAGATGTTAACCTCTGCAGTATTGCTAACGTGGCTCCATTGCGTGTATTAAAACATATTAAAGCGTAGTTTATGTTTGTAAAGGCTAGATTTGTGTAGAGCATTCGTGTCAACAGACTTTCTTACCTGAGCTGTGTTGTCTGCAGCTCCTGCTTTGTTTCCATGGGCCTTGACTTAGAAAATATGTACTAGATACATGTTACTATGAAATCTAATAACATTTTGTTTTATTCTTAAAAGTTCTAATTGACAAGATTATTGTGAAGATTAACAGGAAAATGATGAAAGCTAAGTTTAAACGTAGTTACCAAATGTCTCCCTATCCGATATCGATATCAGATATTGGTCTGACATTAGCAAAAAACGAATATGTATCGGCCTATATCTAAAATCTCTGATATAATCACTCCAACACAAGCAGTTTCAGCATTAAATCAATGCCACCATTTACATTTGGCAGCAGAGCCGTGATCACTATAAAAGTGTCAACAGCAGCAATTTTCTTTAAAAGCCCACTAAGGCTTTACAGCGGAGGGCAAAAATCGACATGCACAAGTTTCCTAAGGTAGAACAGAACTGGGGAAGTTTAATTATAAACAGTTAATCTTAATGTCCTAGTAAGTCAAACAATCACCATAAAAAAGGTTATTAACTAATATAAGTAAGGATATGGCAATAAATAGAAATCTAATAAGGTGAAAGAATCTCAGCATATATACAATTAAATGTTCTGAGCTGCACTTAACCTACACAATAGTTATTAAAACTCACCTTCTGACATTTACAGACAACTATAAACAGAGGAAATACAAATAAACATAATCTTTGAACTTCTTCACAAAGGAGGAAATAAAAAGCTGTAAAAATGTAACGTTCATACCTGTGGTGCATTTAAGTTTAATCTGTAAAACTAAAATAAGCTTAGTAAATGGACATTTTTAAACTTGAAACTTGAAAAAAACATATATTAGGATAAGTTATAAACTGAGCAATGATGTAATTAATTCCTTGAAATAAATAGGTACATTTTTCTTATGCCTATTGTTGTAAATACTGTTTTCTGTTTGAGTAATAAAACATAATCAAGCGTGGTTATTCCATTGCTCCCACGTGAATGCAAGATGTTAGGACATCTCATAGTTGCCACGACAATACCGTCTGCTCCAAAATGTGCCGGAAGCGGCGGCCATGTTGTCATGGAGATGGCCGGCGTAAAAAAGACGGTATCCAGTGGATCAGGCCTCGCTGTGTGTTTGTGTCGGTGGTGGGGGGGTATAGATAGAGCTGTGTTGCTTAAAGGATAAATACGGCCCAAATTAGACGAGGGAGGACAGAGAGAAGGCAAGTCAAAGTGGATGCTTTAAACATTTAAACACGCCGCAAGGTGAAACCGAGCGGGAAAATTGCAGAGGATATGAAATTATTTCCAATATCAGCCCGAGTGTGGAAATTCAATTTCACAGTCCGTGAACAATATCAAACAAACACGGCGGCAGAAAGCGCACACTCCAGCACGAGTGATGCTGCATGAAAAGGCTACACGGCAGACATCTACGTGGATGAGGTGGGTGAAGGGCAGGCTAGCAGCTAATGGTAATCCATATTCAGGCCATTTGAACTCCACATTATCTTCCAGTGGCTTCAATAGACTTCCTAAGACTGGCAGGGGGTGGGGGTGGGGGGGCTGCTTCCTAATGAACTGCATAATTAAATAAAGTTGCCTGCTCATCCCGCTCCGACTAAACTTGAGACCACGGCGCCTTAACGAGGGCTGAATTGAAACAAACGACTGCAGGTGAAGGGCGAAAGGACAGCAGCGCATTAGCTGAATGTGCCTTTGATGAAGAAGCTGGGAGCAGACCGGAGGTCAAAGCAGACGACGGCGGCCCTGTATGTGCCGAGCACGCTCCCCTCAAGCATGCCTGTTCGTTCAAGGGAGCTGTGCAGGAAAACAGATAACCGCTTCAGATTTCCACTCGGGCCTCTCATGAGCAGGCCGCTTTGATTGACGCGCCGTAACGAGCCGGGGCGCTCAACATGGCGCGCTGGCAGAATGGATAATGCAAGGAGATCCTAACCAGGGAATCCCCCCCCCCAAAAAAAAACTAACCGGGAAAGAACCGAGGCAACTCAGCTCCAACAAAACAAACAAAAAACAAAAACAAACAGGAGGCTCATATGGAGTCCTGGTCAATCATGCAGCATCCAGAGTTATAAAACGGCGGCAGAGGAAGCTTTGACTAAAGAATGAACGGCACAGAGAGCAGAGTTATTAAAATACGCCAATAAACAAATCTGCTGGACTGAGTGAGTCCTGGGATAGAAAAAACAAGCTAATTCCTTCGAGATGAACATTAAAAGAGACAAAATACAGTGCCACAGAACTGTTTTACTCCCCCGCAATGTGCTCAACATTCACATTGCAAAAATACTCCTTTCACAAAAGAACGAATGCAGAACTAATGGTTGTCCTGTTAACAGATCCACCCACCTGAGCTGCAGCTCCTCTAGAGTGTCCTTGGTTGCTTCTCCGACCGAACATCTGGTATCCCGTCGGGTCCGTTCTCCTGGCGAGGTGAATTCGCTGCTGGAGCGCTTTTATTTTTTTTAAATAAGATGTTTCCTGCAGCCCAGCAATGCCGACCGCCAGCCGTAAGCTTTTGTTTAATGGACGTTAAGTGCAATTAATTCTCCGATATTAAGCCGTCGCTGTTTATGATCTTTAGCAGCGAAGCGACCGCAAGTAGCCGAAGGAGGCCGTTTACTGTAGAGTCGTTCCTTTAAGTATAGAGAAGAGCGAGCGGAGAAAGCTTTAAGTGCTCCAAGTTGTGTTGGCCTCATCTCGAGTGAGAAGGCTCGAGCTTTAGAGATAGTGGGCGACCACTTCCTGCTGGACTCTTATTAAATATCGGCAGCTTGCTAAACTCTACTGAGACTCTTTCAGTCGTTTGTGACAGAACTTTCCGCATGTGTGACACTGTGAGCCTGATTAGCTTTTTTAATAACATGATGCTACTGTGACTAAAGCGACATGACATTTGATTTAGCGAATGTAGAGCAGGTTCACTAACGTCAATTAAAACAAATAGGAAATCTTGTGGTTTCCTGTAATTAAAGAGCTAATTAGGGTTTTATTTTAAATGTAAAAGAACAAAGATATAATTTGCAGGAACAGACAGAAATACTAAATGTATTCTATAAATTATAATTTTAGTAAGCCGAACAAATGGCCCTGGCACTCTTTGAAATGAGGCTAATTTAGTTGGGTATAATTAAGGTAGCTACTCTGATTACCATCAAAACTTTGCAATCAAGAAATCACTTCGATAGAACTGTTCTGACAACACGAAGTAGGCCAGAAAAACTCACGAAGTTTAAGGTTATGAAGTCATTTTTGATGATTTAGGACACATCGAGAAGCACCATCAACAAATTGAAAGAACACGGAAAAGCAATTGATCCGTATCTAAAGCTCTGAAGGCCTCACACACTTTAGTTGAGATTGATGTTGGAGATGCAAGAACAAAAAACACAAAAAAACTGTGTAGTCTCACATTAGCCAAAAACATTCTGATGATCCCCAAACCTCAAGAAAGTATTTTAGAAGGCAAAACTGTTTTGTTTAAAATACTGATAACTGAATATGTTGGACGGTGAAGGAGAGTGTTAAACTTAAGTTACGTAGAGTAACAATGGTCTAAGTAAGACCTCCGTTTTAGATCGTTTGGTGTGACTTTAATCAAGGAGCTCATGTCTAAAAACCCTGGAAAGTGGAGAAATTGAAAGAATCCTACAAATCGGGCACCTGGAATACCTCCAGAGCAACTCAGGAAACTTCTAACCAGTTCTCAAACACCTCACGGCAGCTGACCACAGTGGGAGTCAACCACTTATTAGGTTTGAAGGACGACTGTGTTTCCCCCGTTTCTTTAAACAAAATCAGAAATAGTTTTATACGATCATTTAAGAGTGAACAAGAGCTAATTTGGAGGCCTGTAGATCATCTAGAAATCCACACAATAAGAATAACATTAAGACTTCATATTAAGCCATGGTGCCATGTGTGCTTCCATAATTATACCTTGTCAGATATGATTTACTTGAACATTATTTTCTAGTAAAACTGGTAACACATAATTAAACATATTGCATTTGCTTGGAAGTACCTGCGAAGGAAATTTCACTTTAACAAGGAGAAACGGTTTTCTATTACATGCTAATCCTGCAGCGCCGTGCTGCTGGATTTACATTCACGGAGAAGGTAATTAAGGTTCATCTTCCGTCCCCCGTTTTTCCGCACATTCAGCAATTGCCAGTATTTATTCAGCAGTTTAAAAATGGGGGGAAATCATTATGAGGACAGCTGCTTTCTGGTATTTTATGGTCACAGTGGACTTTTAGATCTTTTCTCTGACTTCCAGCAGACTAAAAAAAACCGTGGATTTATGTTTTTGTTGTCACAGTTTTAGCTTTTTATGTAATGACAATTGCTTAGCAGAGAAAGAAAAGAGCTCGTCCTTCAGATTGAGATCATCCCAGGAATGAAAGTTCACCCCAGGACATGGTCTAGTATAACCTTTGTCACTGTTGTAGAAACGTTAACCAGATCTTCTCTCGTGAAAGTTGTCCTGTCTACTTGTTTAGTGCATCTGGATGCCGTTTCTGGTGTTTATGGACAGGACAGAGAAGGACGTGTCTAGTCGGGATTCCTATAACTGTTGTTTCCAATCTTTGCTGATGATAATGTGCTGTTCAGGTCTTAAAACTTGGTATTCCGTGGATTAACTTGTAGCCAGTAGAGTTGGCTAGGATGAGTCAGCTTCTCCAAGTTCGAGGTTATTTGTTTCAACTGGAGAAAAAGCGGTCCTGCTTCTCCCAGGTAATGGATGAAGCAATATTTGTAGCAGGTTCAGGAGTCATTTCAGGTTTCCCATTAATGGTAGGATGTAGCTGTAGCTTCAACAGGATCGTCTTTGAATTTACCACTGGGAGAAAATCGCAAGGACTCTGAACCCACTGAATGACCAGAGATATTCCTTCTGTGAGCTGGGAGCGTTTATTGATGGATGGATTGTGTCCAATATATTTTTCAAGGAGAGATTATGCCGATGCACATCACTCAAAAGACAAACTTCCATCCTGGCTCTGGTTTCATTTCTCACACCGACGTAGCTCTCGGTTGATTTTGCTCGTTTCAAGCTATCAGCGTGAGATTTCCTTGGGTTTTGTCATCGCAGGATGACGAGCAGACAGTTGTTTTTTTTCCTTTTGTTTACCCGGCTTCACTCTACTTCAATGCACGGAAAGCATTGTATCATTGTTCCCAAACAAACATCCGTAACAATTAAAGTTTATAAGCTGATGAGAATGTCGGTAAAGTGTCTGGTTCTAAGTAATGTGATTTAAAGTTCGTCTGTTAGACGGAGGAAGGTCAAACCAACGCAGAGACCAGACCCATCAGTGTATGCCTCTACCCTTCCTGCGCTGCTGCTAATTAAACACTAACTGATAGAAAAAGCTCTCTACACCCACAATTATGCACCATATCAAGACTAATTTCACCAATCATGGCCATCTTCACTTATGGCGACCAAATTGGGTAGTAATCAGTCTCTAGTGGAGATTTTCCAGCCCCTAATTGTTCGAGACGATTCCGCCGTTATCAGTCAGGAAGGCCGGCTACTCTTATCAGTCATCACAAATTTATCTGGAGATTGAGCTCAGCTTAACATGGCAAGGAATTTTCAAACATTTATGTCCAGATGAAACAGAAGCAGAACGAGGATAGGCTGAGAATGTCAAAATCTTTATTGCTTAGTATCTGTAAGTAAGTAAAATCACTTATTTGAGAATGTTTAAATCAAATGTGTAAGGGGTAACTAATTTCAGGTTTGAGGTGTTTAAGAGAAAAAGATTTTGTTCCAATGAATTACCGTAGGCAAAGCTTCAAACAGACAGTGCAGATCGAGATTTACTTTATTAGAAAAACCACAAAAATATCACAATTATTTAATAAACAGTGAAGAAGTCTTCCACCTCCACATAATAATCAAAGGCAAAAAGACTAAAGAAGAAAAAAAACAAAAAAAAAGTATGTATTCAGGAAGCAAAGGAAGTTGAGCTTCAAAATATCAAGGCCCTAGAAGAGACAGGAAGAGGAGCTACTTCCTGTTTCTGTTTTCCTGCTTCCTTCTCTCCTGTCATAATAGAGCTGGTCAAGGTGATCCCCTTTTATTACCTTCAGTTTAATCCTTCTGGACAAAACGCAGTGCATTCAATGCTGGAATATACTTCACTTCTAACATCTATTTGGCACCAAGTTCACTGTAAATATTTGTGCAATTTTTTTTTTATATATTTCATTTCATTAATCATTATAAAATTTCTCCACCAAAAACAATACACACATACTTATATACATTTAAATATAACTTCTTGCAAAGGCGCCGGCGTTAAACCTGTGCTTGCTTTATTTTACACCGCACCTATCATGGGGTCCTTCCGCCTCGATTCTGGTTGTCTTTCGTCCCCATAACGGTAACCGTCAGGGCTGGCGTACCGCTTACTTGCTGCAGGGTACCTGTCTGGGCTGACGTAGCGGCCAGGGCTGGCCTGGCGGTAGCTGTCGCCTCCCCCCATCTTGGGCTCATATTGCTGCCGCCCTCTGTTGCCGGCGAAGGACGGAGGAGGGACGTCCTTTCTAAGAGGTCCGCGGTTTGGTTGAGCGGATTGGTAGTGCCGTTGGTTGGCGGGCGCCTGCTGGGAGTGGCTGGACGACTCGTACTGAGGCAGCGGCAAACGGCTGGGGTTACTGGAAACCGGAGGGTCCTGGTAGTGACCGGGGTAAGGGGCTGGCTCCCTGGGAACAGGCCTGGAGTGTGTGGGATAGTCATAGGGATCCCTTCTGACAGAAACAAAGAGAGAATGACAAAAAATGAAAACTAAAGTTGACTACCTTGCTAAGCACCTGCACAGGGTTAAATATATGTGACATGATATGGATGTGGTTTGGATTGTGTCCTTAAATGATCCGATTCTCTTGAATGGGTCTTAATCTTAATTAGTAAAACCGGCGTCACGGTTGGTGAGAAATCTTTGTTTTTACAGCTTCGCAGACATATCATTAATTTAGTCTGACTTTTATTATTTGGAACGTGTGTTGATTTAATCGGCGAATAAAATTCAAATCACTGAATCATAAGCACTATTTAATCTTTCAAATCAAAGCTGTTTTATTTGTGTACGGTCAAATTACCTGCATGTGAAAAGAAATACAGAGACAGCTATTTGTTAACAATTTAACAGATCGTTAGTTGGTTCTTTTATGCCTTTTAATGAGCTTGATTTCTCGTCTGGATCTCTAACATTGAGACCATTTTTCCAACTATTCACGTTAGTCTAGTGTGCCAATATTCAATAAGCCGTATCGTTTTTATTCCTATGTGTTTGACATCATTGGATAGCTTTGAATCTGTAAACTAAAAACCTCCCTGGGGAGATTTTTCTTCCTGGTTTAGTCGTGACCAGTCAGATTTTGTTCCATCTATTCTCGATACTGGTTCTAACTGGTTTGGAGTGGACGGGCGGCTCTTTTTTGGGTCGGCTTTCGCCTGTTTTTCCCTTTATCTGGTGAGGCTTCGGCCTTGGCAGGATCCAATCGTCAGGGGGACGTGGATGGAGCAATGTCAAGAGATAACGGCAAATTCCTTGGTAAGCATACATGAGGTTGTGTGTGTAGGAAAATGTGTGTCCCAGGGGTGTGCAGTAACAAGGCAGGCAGCTGGCAGTCTCCGGTTCCCTCCCACTAGCTGTGGGTGATTAGGGGCTAAACCCCTGGGTAAGGCGACACGGGGGGCTTCCGAACGATGGTGGGGGAGAGTGAGATAGAGTAGTAGCCAGAGAAAAGGCTGGCTCAAATGTTTTCCATCTTATGCTATGTTTCCAGGGGCTGCGTGATAAACAAGTCTTCTTATAAAGTGAAGCCTAAAGTTTGTGACTATCAGTTTAAAAGGCAGCAAGAGGCTGATGAGTTAAAGAAAGCTTACAGAAAGCAGTTTGGCATTGCTGAAACAAGCAAGAGAATCTGAATTAGTGAATGCATCCTTGAGCTTTAGACTAGTTAAGTGGTGATACGTCGGGGTACTAATGGAGGTTTTCCTGACATTGTGGTCAAAAACAGGATTAAGGCTCTATTTGGTTTAAGAGGATCTTCATAGTCCATCTATGAGGACATGAAGGACACAAAGAGGTCAAATATACTACTATAACGGACAGTTTCAATGCCTAATGTTGCATCCAAGTAGATCTTGAAAGAGGTATTATGCTGCTACCGAGGTGAAAGTGTCAACACGCATACACTGGCTTACAGGACATTCATGTTCTCAGGAAACGTCATGGTGTTATGACAAATATACATTAGTGATCATAGCAAAGAGGAACACCTGTTTTTGATTTTCGTCATGCAGCTGCAACCTTAAAGACTTTGATTTTGTACATTGGTTGACTTGAAAGGAACAAACGGGAGAAACAAGTTGGAGCTGGTAAACCAACGCTCTGCAATTTTGAACTGCACCTAATAATGTACCCTAACCAGACACTTTTTTTAGCCAAGCCCTTTAAAGCCATTTGTCTTCATGATTGCCTTAACTCCTAGTAGAATTGATTCAACAAGGTGACGACAAACAGTCCACAGAGGTTTTCTGTCCATATTGACATGGCTGCAGATTTGCGCAGCTACACATCAATGATTCATGTTCCACCACATCCCAAAGCTGCTCTATAGGATTGAGATCAAGTGACTGGATGGTCATGATCCCAGTTAGAGACGACTAGAAGTTGCCGACATCAGATGATCGTACAGAAACTATACCTTCCTCGAGTTCATGTTGTTTACACCAAAATGTGACCCTAAAATTCTTATGTTGTATATGAAATTAACACTTATCAGACCAAGTGTTTTATCTCGGTTAAATAAAGTTAAATAAAAGCCGTTTTCTCGTGTTGAACTTGGGTAAAATTAAAAACGCTCAAATAATACGGCAAGCCAAGCTACAAGCCCTGTGCTTAGCTTTCATGAAGATTCCCTGAGAGACAAACTTAGCGCTCCAGTAGCACAAGTGTCATTAAAGTGTGCCGGTTGTGCGGCCAAAAGAAGCGGGGGAACCCTTATCTAACGGGGAAACGCGAATCGACATAACGTCACATCCATCCTGGTGACCGACAACAAGGGGAACTGGCCTCCGAGGCAGCTAATGAAATATGGCTGCTGTGACGAAAAACCCCCCACAAAAAACTATACAATTATAAAACTTTGCTTTTAGTCCAGGGCGGGAACAGCTGACACCATGGGCGGGCAAGGCCACTAAATGCCCCCCCATGCTGCCGGGATAGTAGTGCTGGGCATAGCGAGAGCCGAGCGACAGATAACTTTTCCACCCCAAATATAGGTGACTGTATTGGGGTTGAAAACAACCGTGGTTTTCGTGGCAGACGTGGAAGAAGCTGAGAAAAAACTCTGCTAATTATGGTGAAGGTGGCGCTCCCTGCCACATCGTAAATCATCGCGGCCATAATGAGGACGTCATGTTATGCAAATTAGATAAATAATTTCACTCCCATCACAGACTGCGTTATACTGAACAATTTTCTCATTCACATACCTTTATCTGAAATCACATTAAAGTTATATCCTTATGGAATATTGATTTTAAAATTATATATTTTCTTCAAAAAACTCCGGCGCCTAAAGAGCTAGCTAAGCATCTGGCAAAGGGACTTAGCTTTCGTTCAGAACTTACTGTTCTTTTTATAACTTCAGATGTCGAACGAAGTTGGATGTTGTTGCATCTCCGTCTGTAATCTTCGACCCACATGTTCTGCACACTGCAATTCTTTTTTTGTTGACCACCTCGTAGTTTTTATACCCAAATAAAACTATCTTCGGTATCATTTTTTTGGCAACTGGAGGGTTGTTTGACAGTTTGTCTTCATAGTTGGCCCTGCAATTTGATTGGTTGCATACGGTCACTTAAAAACCACGTGGATCCAATCTGATTGGATGTGGTGCTGACGGCACATAGCAACCACAGATGAAGGAGAGAGCAGTCGGTGTTAATACAGTTTTAAAATCTATGAGTTTTGAGAACAATAGCAAGTCTTTTCGAGTCAAAATGCTCAAGTCCAATTAAAGTCACGAGTTACTGACGTTAAGGTCCAAGTAGAGTTCCAAGTGTATTTATATTTATCAAGTCGAGTCTGAAGTCACCAAATTCATGACTCCACACCTCTGACTGTAGGTAGCAAATGCTAGCCTTTGAAATGTATTCTACAAACTTACATGGTCAAAGACATTAGTTGGATAGTCAGCGTTCTCTGTAATGTTCTTGATTTTGTGAAGTATGTTTTTTAGCACCATTTTCTCCTGTGATTCCACAGTCGTCCATAGAACACAACCAGTTTTTCTTCTTCCACTGCTACAATCAGAACAGATGAAAAAAAAGATTACATCCTCCACAACATATTTATGGAAGAGCAATAAGAGATCGAACATTCCTCAAGAAGCCCAGTTAGCTCTGTCCGTTTTGGAAGACGCTTCACTGTTGCGTCTTTAGTTTAATGCATTGTCTAGATGAACACAAGAGATATTTCTACTTCCTCACCACATCCACTTCTTTTCCAATGGTGTAGAAAAGTTTTTGACCTAGCTGTAGATACCGGCTCCAAAGCAAATTAAATTTCTTGCAAGACATTCAGCAGTAGAGTTGGACAACCAACCAACCGGCTCTAGCAGTCAGAGAAGGCCTGACTACAGCCCATATGCCCATTACAGGATATAAGGGATGGGTAGTTATGCTATTTCTCTTTAAAGATTAAGAAAAATTACTCATCATTTTATGATAATAATAATAAAGTAGTTATTTTCAAACTGTTTGGTCACTTTTGATACCTTTGATACTGGTTTGATGAATGTTGTTACATCCTCCATTGTAGAATGTGTTTTTGATGTGAAGTAATGCCAATCAGCAATTATCTGTCCAGTATTTAAGGGCTTGAAAGCTGCCTTTCTGTGCCTTTTGGCCATTTGTTTGCAATACACCCTGTGATCTGTGTAGGGTAGAATGCCCCTCTGTTTATTGGCTCCGTTTTAACCGTTGGTCAGACTGTTTGGTAGGGGAGAGCTGCCTTTTGTTTGATTCCAGTTTTCTCCTGTTTATGTAGATGGTTAGGAAGGTTACATTGTGGGTTTGTATCTTTTGCTTTTATTGAAGTTAGGTAGGTTTTGTTGTTTGTTATGTTGGCCTGAGCTCACCCTGAAGTTTGTAGTCTGAAAAGCAAATACCTGAATGGAAGACAATAAACCTCTTAAATGCTTAAATGCCACCTTGACTCCAATCCTTTCACTGACAGAAATTAAGCTAGTCCGTTATATTCCCTAGACTCAGCCTTGGGACACAAAAGTTTCAATAGATTCCAAAATGTGACTAAATGCAATAATTAGGTGATGTTTTTATTAAAACTGTTGTACAATTTGAAGTGATTTTTTTTCATATTCATTAAAACCAGATACCACCGGGTAACAAAGAGAACCTTGAAACTGATTTTACTGTCTACTTCCCGCATCAACAATGCCTCCTACTGTAGTTACTAAACAGAAGCCTTGAGCTTAGCTTTTTCCCTTGTTCTGTAATTTTATCCCTGCGTCCGGTCCCTCGAGTCCGGCTCAGCACCTGTTGACTGGCCAATTAGAATGAGTCACTCACCACAGTTTAGGCTGCATGCATCTCGGTTGGGAGCGTGTGTCTGCACTCATGCTTGGCAAGACTTTCCCCAGAGGATATTCAGGGACCGAGGTGACGTGGACTTCTCCATGTGTGTTTCAGGAGACCTGACCACCCATACAGAGCGGCTGGACGGGACTCACAGGTGGTCTGGTAACTAACAGCCCTGGCGTGTCCGTCAGCATGGACACACGCCCCGCAGAGGGTTTTGGGATGAGGAATAGAACTGGTGCAGGATCGAGGAACGAGACGCAACTACGGACTTCAATATGAAATCAAGATGTGGCAGAAGAGAAATAGATGTGTGGACTAGTCTGTGTGGAAATAAATTGCTCCTTGGATAGGTCTGTGAAATGAAGCAGTGAAAAAATTAGGAGAGAAAAAGAGGCGAAGGTCATGCCCCTCTATTAATCCACATTAAATGTTGAAGGCCACCAGGAGAGGGAATAGAAAAAGGATGGAGATTCACAAGGCTAAAGGAGGGGGAACACCTGGGTCCTAAACTCAACTCAGGGCCACCCAAAAACCCACAATACTTTGTCTCTCTTCAAGCCTCTCTCCTCTCTACAATCCGTTACTCCCAGTAGCACATTCATTTACATCGCTCTGCCCTTTATGCTCCATTTGACTCTCCATCATCTCTGATGATTTCTGTTCATTCACTTTAATGCTTCTGTCATTCCTGCATCTCATTTGATCTTTTCTCATCAGTGGTGATCCAGGGAGGCTGAAAATCAGGCCTAACACCCACATCCATCTCAGAGCGGAGCGGGCTCCTTCTTCAGCAGCATCTTCTGCTGCACTAAGGTCATACCTGCAGAGAACACACCGTGCTCTGCTGCAAACCACTAAACAGAGCAGAGTGAATGTTTCAAAGCTCCTGGTGACCTCTGACCCTGACATGTCGGGCTCCATGTTGGTATTAAAGCTGTCTTTTAATACTCAGTCACTACGTACTTATGCACCTTCGTCATCCATCTATTGGAACTCTCTTATGTAACTTTTCTGTCCTGAATTCATGCCAAAAGTCTTGAGACTCAATTTTTTTACTTAATTGATTAAAAGCTGCAACAATACAATAGATGCACGCATGTTTAATAATAAAAACGTTGCAGATCTGTGCATAATTTAACAGATTACAATTTTTTTTTAGATTCTTACCCTCTTTAACAGACACTTGGGAGAGTTCAATACATTCTAATGTATTCGTTATGAGTTTTTGGACCTCCCGATTTACCCCCCACTAAATTGTTCACTTTACCGTTTCCTATTGGCACCTAAACCAGCGTTTAACTGCTACTTACCATTACCCTGAAAGGCGCTTGTGTCACCTAAAAACATGTAAGCGAGGCTACAGTTTGGCACATGCTCACCCAAGTTTCACTAAAAAAGAAAATTTTTTAAATAAAACGTCTAATCTAAGTCTAGATATCCGAGTCCTGAAAAGCATTAATAATGTAATCAAGTTTAGAACCCTGTGCCTAATAAAGTGGCCAGTGGCTGTCTATACTGTATAATTCAACTGAAAAACAAGCATCTCCGCTAGAAATAATATTTATTATGTTTACACTTAGTTGACGTAACTCTTGTGTTAATTTCCGTATTAGAACAGTTCAATATTTGCCTTCGCTGCCTGCTAAAAGCTTTTGGTTTTTCCACACCTTCCCAAGGTTTCTTTTTCCAACGTTGGCCTCTCTGAACGAACATAAACCCAGTTTTTCTCACCATGCATTCATTTTGTCGAACGATATTGACGATTTTCTCATATGTTCAATAACTCACAACATTTTCTTTCTATCCTTCTCCTGGATGACACTTGTAAAAGATCATGTTGCTTGTTTGTGACCTGTAAACTACGCAACCTATGGATTTAGCTTAACCACAAATTTATGTATGTTTATCAGTAAGTTGTACGACATTTTAGTTGCTCTCGAAAACAAACATCTTAGATCATATAACCACAAAAGTTGCATGTACTCCAATCACTTTCACTCTACAATCAAAAGTTACGATGTCTGTTTAAAATGTAGAACCCCAATGCTTTAAGTTTTAGTTTGTGGTTGTGTGTAAAAAAAAAAGAAAAAAAGCTGACGGCTAAGTTTAGCAGGAGGGAAAGAGACAGACAAGACCCAACCGTCTTTCCCTCTGAGGTCTATATGGAGCAACAGAGCAAGGTGTGATGTGAACCACGGGGAGCAACTAGAGTGGAAACTGTAATGACACGCCGTCTAATACGTCTGACTCGCACCCCAAGAACATCATCACCATACAGCTCTCTGCCATCCGCCCTCAGAGAGCAGCGATAGACTCAATATTACATCCAGGGCTGTGCGTGCGAGTACGTGTTGGGAGATATACGATTACACACGCGGCAGCGAAAGAGTGTCTGTGTGTTGCGGTTTGGGCCTCGCTTCTACCGGCCTGTGACAGTGAGGAATCTGGACGTATGGTGGTGATCCTGCACCTGCCCCGGGAAATGGAAGGAGGAAATTAGTAACCCCACACCCAAACGACCCGCCGCTCCTAATTAGGTCCGCAAACACCCCCAGTCCTCACAAGCTTCACACACAACAGCTCAGTCATACACACACACACACACACACACACACACACACACACACACACACACACACACACACACACA
>JAVLVB010000746.1:2134429-2191758 GCA_032876305.1 Orestias chungarensis | reverse complement strand
GAACCCAAACAAATCTGCAGTGTCTAAAGAAGGCCGCGCACAAAGGACAAGGGTGAGGAACCGATATTGAACGTTCGTGATCTTTTGATCTTTGGGCTCCCAGGAGGCCCTGGATTGAAAAGCAAACGCGATTGTTTAGTGGAAATCGATGCACGGGCTCCGGATCACCACTGTGAACAACCGGTGGGGAAGTTGGAGCACAAATTCAGGCTGCTGCAGACTCTGAGGATGAGATAAGGACCACATCCTTGGTAAAGATTAATGAGGACACTTCTATAAGCATGCATATACCCTCCCAAACAAACCAGCGAAACACGTAGAAATGAAAGTAACGCCAAATAAATAGCATTTAATCATTGAATTCATTACGATTCTGATTCTAAAAACATACGGACGCATAACTGAGCACATCTGCCAATTATGAGCACACCTTACGCCCACTGCATGCAAAATATATCTACTGCTCAGCAGAAGAAAAAAAAAAAGTACCAGCTGCCGCACCTCGCTACCACCCACTCCCACTCACATCCATTGATATGCACTTTTTCGGAGTAAACATCGCCACGATTTGCAGGGACCACGCGGTAAAACCTCTTCTCTAATGTGAGGAGAACGGCCCTCAATCTTTCTGGGAATCTTTGGGGACATTCGACAATTCTCATTGACGCAGAGCGGGCTGCAGCAGAAACCCATTAGCCACCGCAGCCTCGGCCACGATAATCAGACCAGCTTGTGTCAACAACTGCGGCAGAGATCGGCTCTCGCCTCGGCGTTCGTTCTTCATCTGAACGCGCCTGTGTTTACACTGAGCACTATTACATGGTGAGCAGAGACAGGGGAGTGTGTACAGTATCTGTGGCAGGTAACAAAACGAGAACACCGCGAGAGGAGACCACCAGCGCAGAGATTTATTAAGCAATAATCTCTTTTGCACTGGAAGCTCCACAGGTGTGAATAAGCATATTGCTTTTATTGAGTGTACATTAGGACTTATCGCCAATAAAGACTCTAATCGGTTAGGTTTATTTTTTCAAAGCGAGCAACGAGAAAGTTTGTCTTCGCGCGATAAAGACGAGCCGAAGGAGACAAGCCGAGTAAAGAGTTGATGAGGGAAACAAATGGGAAATGATTTTAAGAGCGGAGTCTTAAACATTTTTTATTAAATATACAAATACAGATATTGCCCACAGTGACGGCTCAGGTGAAGAATCCCGTAAGGGGGGGAATGAGACCGAAAAGAACCATTTTTATTAAATATACAAATACAGATATTGCCCACAGTGACGG
Organism: Orestias chungarensis; assembly: GCA_032876305.1. Classification (NCBI taxonomy): domain Eukaryota; kingdom Metazoa; phylum Chordata; class Actinopteri; order Cyprinodontiformes; family Cyprinodontidae; genus Orestias; species Orestias chungarensis. The sequence continues at coordinate 2,190,471 of JAVLVB010000746.1, read as the reverse complement.
CTCAGGTGAAGAATCCCGTAAGGGGGGGAATGAGACCGAAAAGAACCATTTTTACATTGATTTTTTTCTTTACTTAGAAATAAAATCCATCATCTTTTAGCTAAAGTTGTATGTTTTTCTACAACTAACAATTAGAAAAAAGGGTGTTTTCTTTAATTACAACAAACTAATCAGGTCAGGTAACATTATTGCCTCTACATTTTAAGTTTTATTTAGCTGGAGAAGGGAGGGGGAAAAAAATGGCGCTTTGGATTGTAAATGTTGCAGAGCTGTGGTCTATTACATGAAATCCCAATAGAAGCAGGAATGTTTGTAGTTGTAACGTGACAAGTTTGAAGTTCATTAGAAATTTTGCAAGGCTGCTCTCCTAAAGATGTTTTACCTCAATGACGGCGCACATTAAACCACATTTCCCCCTTTTTTAAAGTGATTATGATGAAAACAGGTCAGACCCGATTCTAGAAACAAATGCAAAATGTTTTGCATTTGTTTCATATTCAGCTCAGTATGTCCAGGGCAACTGCTTTCCATTTCCTCCTCGACGAGGAAGACATTTGACTTCCTCTTTATTTGTGGATGTGAATGTGATGACGTTTTTTGTTTTTTTTGTATTTCTAACTGAGCTCAGAGGGAGCGCCCGGGGCCTCAAAGTGTTTCTCTTTTGTTTTATTTATAACCCGGTGATTTTGTTTTCACATGCACTGACCCTGGGAGACAGACTGGTGGTGAAGACGAGACTAAGGGAAACATAAACAGAAGCGACAGAGAGATGCAGACGGAGGGATTGATGGAATCAGCGGAAAGCCAAGGAAGCCCAGTTAATGTAAACAGGTAGAGCTGCTGGTGAGCATGTGACAGAGCTGCTTTAAGACCTTTCATTTCCTTTCAATGCCGACTCGATTACATTCCTCGGCGTCTCTGCACAAAGTGTGTTAGCGCCACAAACATTGTTGCCTCTGCCCACACCTTTATAAAAGGCCACAAAAACCAGCGAAGGGTCAAGACACCTCGAAGAAAGTCACTCCACCACGGGAACTCCTCAGCGGCTCGTGTATTTTTATTATTTAAACCACTTCTCCAGCATCCTGAGCCAAAAGGGTCTTTCAGTATGATGCAGTCTGAGCTCCTGGGGAACTAAATGACTTGCAGGAATAATATCTTTAACAGAGTTTGGCGAGTTTAGGGGTGAGTCATTGGACAGCTGGACAGGAGCAGGGTTGAGGGGAAGAACGGCGACGCTGTGAGAAGCAGGACTTTAATAAAGATGAGACGAGAGCTGTAACGATATGATTTCTCTTCTGACCCTGAGACAATCTTATGAATTCACTGGGAGCTCCAAACAGCACCGCAAATAATATTACAGAAGGAAAATCATAACGGATTCCTGCAATAAACTCTGCTGAACATCTGTGCTGCACGGAGCGACACACTAACTCAAGAAAGTTGGACTGGAGGAGATCCAATAGAAACGTTTTAGAACTTAAGATGACTTAAAACCTACTAATATTAAAACTTATAATATAATAAATAAACAACAAACGAAAGTCTGGCGAATAATCATACCCAACTTGTCAGCAAATTACTTTTCTGCAGAGCAAGATACGTCACAAAATACCCCCTGCTTATCTCCTATTAATTACAAACTGCATCTGATTGGCGCCCTACGAACCTTTGAATCAGTTGATTATAAAATTATCAGATGGATGTCCATTATTTGTTTTTTGTTCAAGATTTGCGATTAAAGTTTGAGATCTTGTTGTATTTATGACCAGTATTTTTTAGTAGGAAGGGGAGGGGGGTGGAGCTTCTCCCTTTTTTTAAGTGAATTAATCTATCGTCAGATTCTTCTCTGGACGGCAACTCAAATGACTTGTGGATAATTTGTAGGTTTTTTAGAAATGGATATCTAAAATGCTTTAAAGGAAAGCTTTGGAAACAAAACTACCGAGGTGAAATGCTACTCGATACCCATTGGCTGGCGGTTTCAAGCAGCCAATTGGTTTTTCCCTAATGCTGATTGACTGTAGCAGCTAAGAGCAGAGAAAAGGACCTTAGACGGTCGCCTCTGTCAAAGAGCCAAGACGGTTTGCATGTATTAATGCAGTTTGGAGTACATTTGGTGTTTGATCTATTGGAATAGGCAGATTTTAGCATTTCAGCCAGCTGTGGTTCCTAATCTCTGAATAGTTAAGAGTTAATGAAATGGCCTCTACTTTAAGGTAATGGTATGGCAGCATTTTCAGTAATGGATACATCTTCTAATGCTGCAACTTTCTCCAAGCTGCAAACGTTATTAGGTTAGCTTCTACTTTAAAGTTCCCATAGGTGTTGAAGTTTTAATCAGTCTAGAATGTCTTTGATTTGTTTAACTGTTGGTAAAAAGGACCTCAAAATCCTTAAACTGATCAAACCTGAACTGGATGATTTTGCATCGAACAGAGTAGAAATCTAACACAAACAGAAATATTGCCACTAAAATGGAATGAGGACCACGTCAGATCCAGATAAGTTTTGAATTCAAAACCCTCTCCAGAAAATGTATTAGGTACATCTGCAATGTAATTGCTTACCCATTAGTTGTCACTGCATAGACGCAACAAGGAGTCAGACATTTCTCAGAGATCTTGGTCCATGTCAACATTATGGCATCACACAATAAATGCAGAATTTTCAGCGGGACATTCATCCACTACTACTGTTCCAACACAAGTATATGAAATATATTATGCTTACGTAATCATAAGGAGATGGCAACAAAACTCAGCTAGCCTCAGATAGCATTGCACCAGAATACATCCTAAACTGTTGATGCAAGACATGTATCCATGATTCCGACCATCTACAGATCAAAGCTAAAATTAAGGCAAGCAACTGTTTTTCAATCTGTTAATGTTCAGAACCATTTGATCCATCTGATAAACCTTGGTTTACAGTTCCAGGGCAACACTAGTGGCAGCAGGTGTGGTTATACCTGGAAAAACGGAGCGACTGTTGGCTTTCTACTACCTTAAATGAGCAGAATAAGCCAACGTCTTCTCCCAACTTGGATCATTCTCTGTAAACACTGGAAATGGCTCCTAAATTGGTGGTTTCACAAGTGTTACAGTTGTCGTTTATATTCCATGTTCTTAATCATGTTCTCTGGGCTGCACAGTATAACGGCATCACAATACGGTTGCAGTATTCTTATTGCAAAGGAGTGTTTGGTTTACAATAATAAACTGAATGTGTTGCACTGTTTGATAACTAAGATCAACTCAAATTGTGCCTTGAGACAACATGTGCTGTGTCCAGTGTCCAGTATGGTTGCAACAAAGCCTCGGTGGAGAGGTTGGGTGTGTTGCTACGTGCTAAAGACAGCAAAGTAGCCGTAAGCTTGGGAAGAATGCTTTTAAGGCATCCAGGAAGGTCAGACGAGAGCCCTTAAGGGACACTTCTGCAAATGCTGCAGCCTACTCAGCGTGCTGTGGACAATCAAGAAGTCGCCCCTGGTTTTTATAAGGTGGAGCAGTGGATATCAGTCTCTCCATAAACGATTACCATGAGAGCCACTTCAGAATGATCCGATGATGTAATCACACGCACGTCAAGCCAGCTAGGGGTCTTCTTGAAATTGAACGTCAGAAACTGACTGTCAGGATGTTTATCAGATCTTCGGGTCAGTTGCACATCGACGATCCGATAATCAGCCATGACCAGCAACGTGGTGCCATGCCTGCCAATCCTAATCCAATCACCTTAAGAGAATGGGTAAGAGGTTGTTCTGATTGGATACCCTGGGGTTGGGTCTCTACAACCATGACCTGCCTCTTTGAATTGGTAATAATAGTAATATTGGCCTAGTGTTTCTTTGGCGTCCCCGAGCGTAGAGCCTATCCGGAGGCTGAGCTACACCCCCCCGCTAATGGCCGGCGGAGAGTGAGGTAAGAGCCAAAGTAGTACTCTCACCCTCCCTGGGGCAAACCTCTCCATGTTACCACTTCCAGCTTTTCTTTTCCAAATCCTTTTTCCAGGCTTCGAGCTTCACTTACTGGCCGCTGTGCTGTGCAGCAGCCCCAAGGAGCCAGTTTCAGGCACAGGTCTGAGGTTTCTTTCCATCACATCTCCCGACTTTGGAGTAAACTAGTTCAAGTTTCCTAATTTGAGACGTGGAAATAAGCCAGGCTGAAGAGAATTTATTGCACACAGACTTTGGGCAGCCGTGATGTGATGAGAAATTTTTTCCAGAACAATAAAGTAGACGACGTGGCGTGCCTTAACGCACAGCGTTGTTTTTTTTGTGTGAGGAAAAATGTATTTACTCAACGTCGTGCTTATGCTTCTACATTATTGCAGTGAATTAATCCCCTCCGAATGTTATTTAGCAAGACAATTAGAGCCACAGAAGTAGAGATTTCCAGACTGTCCATCAAACATGAAATATAGGTCAATTTTCTGCCAGCTTCATCAGTGGCAGACAGGCTTCACATTTGGTTTAAGGTCTTTACTTATTTGGCTCATCCTCTTTTTAGGAGTCTGAACATTTTTATAAAAAAAAAAAGCCAGACATTTCTGTCTATGTTTGGACAAAAACTAATATTTTACTGCTTATGCAACTCTAATTACAGGTAAACTTTCTCTTTATTGAACTTGACTTCACTGGCATTTCAGTCTGCTGTAGGTACGGTCATGATGTTCTAGGGTTTTTGGAGACCTCTTTTGGCATCTTGAGCTCTGCTCTCAGAGTGAACTTGCTTAAATAGCCAGACATGAGCCATGTTAGCAGTTGTTTTGGAAGTCCTCCACGTTTGGACCGATTTCTAATTCTCCCGGGAATTCCTTAAATGAGATTTAAAATGTGCAAAGATCATCCAAACTCCAGATTACCAACGTTCCAATCATGTGGTCCTTATGTCATGACCTGGTGTGTGGCTTCAGTAATTTTGAGTGGGAATAAAAGCGCCCACATTTTTTGCTCATCAATAGTCTGTCTACAATTGCATTGTGCAGAAACTTGTAAATTTGTATTACTTAATTATCTTTTGGGAGTTTTGGTTGTAAATATTGCAACGCCATGTGTACATGCCACTATTGATGCACCATGTCCACATATTTAAAGCCAAAATAAATGGAGATATTTTCATTGCAACAAGTGCAAACACTCAATTCAGGTCAGTTGATTTCTTTTTGTTACAGATCTAAAAATATGTCTAGCATTTATTTATTTTTCTTTGCCATCTTCCCGACTCCTACCTCTTTCCCGCTTTCCACTTCCCTTCGTTTGCTCCCATCTGCGAGACGCTTTGCTTCATCTCCTCTTACATCCATGCACACACACACACACACACACACACACACACTTATGCAAACCCTCACCTTCTTTGCTCCCAACCCTCCAGCTGCAGCACCAGCCGGCTACACACAAAGGCAGGCTAAATGTATGCTAATGAGAGCCAGGCCAATGGTGGAGCCGCACTCGTTTTGAGAGGAAATGGCTTTCAATAATGGCGGCCCCCGGGGGGATTTCGCACAAAGTTCAGCCCCACTTTGAAAAATGCATTCAATTTCTCTGCTGTGTCTGCACCTTTTTTTCTTCTTCTCTAGTGTTTTTCTCCTTCACTATGAAAAAAACCCAATGAAAACATTCCTAGAATATATATGTATCCAGGCGTCTTTCAGTTTGTGTTTAGGCTTATAGGACGTTGTAATTTATCTCCATGGAAACGACAGAAACCGTGAAAATGTGCAGAAATATGTTAATTGTTCAGCTCCGGTTGAAGATATGTCAAAAACGACAAGAACCTGATCGTTATTTTCAAATCTAATCATGTAAGGAGACTTTTTGATGGGCGCCATTATCAATGATATTGTGGAGATGACGCCCTGAATTTAAAATGTAATGTTCCCATTGCTAATGGAGCCGGTGATTACTTTTTAATGAAGTGGAAATAATTCCAGAAAACAATAGAGAAATAAATGCCCGGCGGGATTTTCCAGAGCTAACAATGAAGAGCTTTAAATTGCAACCAACAGAAAAAAAAAGATCAATTTGACAGAAATCATGAACTGGGAGTCCTGGTTTGTTTTGAGATGTTGGAGGTTCAGCCAGACCTCCAGAACTTGGACTAAATGATCCCCTCTGCTTCTTTCTCGTCTCCTTCCAACAGTCGCCCCGACCCAGGGCTGATGTCTGTGCTCCCTGGTGCATGTCATATCAGGAGGAGCAATAACCCATGAAATAACTCTTCTCTTTTCCCCTCTCTCTCTCTCTCTCTCTCTCTCTCCTGGTGTCCCCCTCTTCTCACTTTGCTCCCATCACGCCGCTCCACTTTGCAGGCGAGCCGTGACGGTGGGGTTTGCTCAGCGACACACTTACAAGAATATTTGTTGTTGTTGTTGTTGGGGTCGACAGATGCATGTTTGCCGAATAATCTTGACGAGATGACGGTTAAACATACTGAGGAGACCTGTAAAAATCAGCTACATCGCTTCATCCTGTGTTTGTGCTTGTGTGCGACAAAATCCCCCTCACCCCCACGGTCTGCACCCTGCTCTCTCCGGAGAGCTGATCAGTCCTATTCCTGGGATGAGTACACACTCCCAAGGCAAACACTCCAGATTTAATTATAAGCTCCAAAGAGGATTAGTCTACACTGCTTGTGTGTCTCTGTCTGTTTGGAGGTCGGGGAGACAAAGGGAGGAAGTGGCGAGACGTTTCCGAAACCATGCAGAAACAAAAAAAAGGGTGATCTCACCTGGGCTGTGGATTGTAATCCAGGTCCAGCTCCTCATAGCGGTGCCTTGGCCGGGATTCAGCTCCTCTGGGTGCCACCTGAGAGCAAACACAGGGCAGGATGTGTTAGATTTCTTGTTTAAACACAGAACAATCAAAAGATTAAAAAAAACGAATAAAAGCCCTGAACCAGTAACTGCCTGTCTGGAAGTCATTTAGAAAAACAACATATTCAATGATTCAAGCGGCTCATGTCCTTAGGCTGCATGTTTGACCTCGGTTGTGTTTCGGTAGTCCAGAGAATTCATTCGTAGCATTTAAAGCGTGCTGGGATCGCCTGCAGGTTTGTGGGAGCAAACGGGAATCCAGATAACCAGAATCCATGAAATGCAGCGTCAGACACGGCAAAGAGCAGGTGACTCCTGGGAGGAGTGCGTTTCTGTTCCCTTCCCAACCAAGCGAGGCTCATAGTTATTCATACCTCTGACTGACTCACATTCAAGGCGAACTCTCTTAACAAATGTCAGTTTAAGGCACGGATAGGATTCAGTTTAGTCCTCTTGTCAAAAAGTTTTAAAGCAAATCAACTTAATCAAGTGTTTCCTTTGCCGTTTCTTATCCTCATGTCAACCAAAATTAAATTAACAGCTTTTTTTTAAAGAAATTTTATTTATACGATGGTTATAAATACTTTGTTACACATTTTATTTGTATTTTAAAAACATAACCCTTGTATGTTTTTTCATCATTAACATGGTTTTATTGGCCGTAAAAAAGTTTTTAATCTGTATCTGCAAGATAGTATGAATAATTTAGAAAATAAAGGTTTTTCAAGTGGTCACAGCCAATGCAACCCGTCTCTCATTACGGTCTGCCAGCGTGTCCCATGAATCCCCCACGGATTGTTCTGCAGCGTAGCGGCACATCTGGTGTGTGACTGGCCTCAAAGGGCAGAAGTCATTGTAGTGCTTAGTGACCTCCACTTTGTATTCATCACCGTCTCAATCAAATTCAGGCCACTAATGCGTCTAAAGCATGACTGGACGCAAGGATCTGAGCTCTCTAAACTCATTAAGACGTACATGTAACATTTAACCCTTCTTAGGAAAATGAGTCCAAAATGCTGCTCAACAAACCTTATAATATCAAAGCTAACTAAACCTTATCTACTTGTTTAAATTACAACAAATTGTTAAACTATGTAGTTTCTAAAGACTCTTACTTGTCCGTTTATATGAATCAAAACTGATTCATACATGACCATAAATGGCCATGTTTATCTTAGAATTAGGTCCGAAACCTTTTGAACCCAGACTAAAAACACCAAAGTTATAAAAATATTGAATTATTTTTCTAACCAATGTGTTTCTGGCTTCAACCCAGCAGATAAATGTTAGATCAGGGTTTATTCTTTTACTTTTTCTCTAAAAGTATTTGCCTTTGTTTACTGGATATAAGAAAGACAACCCATATTTCAAGCATTTATTTCTGTATTTACTTTAACATGCATTTTGTTTCTCACCAAATCAAACAGCAGATTTTATTTTCTGCACAACTTATAGACTGACAAGCAAAGCTGAGGTTTAAGATTAGGAATTGGTGCTACTGTGTTGTTTGTGTATAACTAGGACAAATGTAACCTGCTAATAAAAACTCATGATTTAACATAAAAAATAAGGGGATTTTCACATTCACCAACACTGTAACTGCTAATATGGAACCATTTCACTGTTGGTCTCATTTTATAACATACAAATACTTTATGTTTTGAAATTATAACTAGGATCATGTAGAGGTTAGCACCACAGTTGTGCTAACTCAACAGTGTGGGATTGTAATCTCCAGCTTACTTAGGAAGTTAGCAATTGTATTGATAACATCAATATGTAAGTTACTTAATAGTGTGATACAATTTTATATATTTGAGCGCTCGTCACAGTCGGAGTTAATGAAAAAGAAAACCATCGACATAAAACTTAAATCTACAACCGATAATATTTATTTTAGTTGGATCGGTTACTTATATCGGCCCAGTTTTACTTGATAGGCCGATCCAGATGTGTTAAAGAAAAATATATGTTGTGCGTCCCTAAATCTCAGCGTTTAAAGCTACACACAACGTAACGACTCTGTGAAAGAACAGATGACGGCCGAGTTGTTCCCCCACATGGGCACCGTACTAACCCATCCCGCATGTCAATGCTGCAGTGCCACATTACCAGATATCGTTAGCATGTCTGTGTAACGCAGGCAGCTCTAATGTCTCTGAACAGGAGCCAGGAAGTAAGAGCACATCAGAGCGGCTCGTCGTCGTGTGTGCGCGTGTTTGTGTGCAGTTTTAGCATCACGTTGGGAAGCGAACACTCCCTCTTTTGGATGGGAGTCTGTGAGCGACATGGGGGCAATTATGGAAAGAGATGCATAAAAGGGGGCATTACTCCCGGCAAGGAGCGGGGACTCAGGTGGAAGACCTTTTATGCGTTTCTTTATGTATTGCAGGATCCAAGGCAATAAATCTTACACACATCATGCGGCTGAGTGAGAGGTTATGCCGAAAGAGCGATGAGGACGGGAGGAAATGTAGGTTTAAACAGAATGATTGAAATTCTTTGTCCATTGATTGTATTACCATAATAGCCTGCAGGCATAGGTCTGGGTGATCTCCTTGTTGGCGTTCTCTCACACACACACAAACACACACACTTAGACAAATTATGGATGTCTGTCATAAAGACGGTTTTCAAGCAGAAGCCAATTTCCTCCGAATTAGTCGGCTCCAACGGCGATTCTTGCAAAGCGAGCCTCGTTCTCGCCATGGCAACTGGTAAGACGACCACATGAAATTTACCCGGGCCGGATTGAAAACCCAGCAGTAGGGAGAGATGAGAGTGGACGGCCAGGCAGCGGGACAAACGCGGCGGTAAGCGAGTTTGCGTCCTCATCCTGAACCCCGATGACATCACGTGTCGGTTCACTAGTGGAGGAGTTAATGTCTTCTGCAGATGGCGGTTGACCCAGAGCGGCGCAAGTGATGGGGAATTTCCTATTTTTCATCGGAGTCACGTGGTAAAAGCACTCTTTTGAGGTCGGCACATCTGTCTGCATGGCTTTCTCACAATCAAGAGGTTTTAATGGCTTCTGACCGCGGTAAAGAAACCGTCACGAGCGATCCTTCGCTCTCCTCAAGTGCGAGATCGTGTCGAGTCACTCGTGCCGCCATTCAAAGCTGCCAAGCTCTCTGACAGAATGCTTGGTGCGTGTGCGAATGTGAACGAGCAGAATGACGCGTGACGAAGCCGCAGCTGTCGCATTCATCAGAAATGATTTTCTTAGAGCGCTTTTTGGCCGCGCCGCTGATTGGAGACGCTCGTCTACGCGAGTGAAGAGTCCAAAAGCTTTGACTTGACGCCCGAGCAGAGCTTCTGCTCTCTCTGACTGAGATGCACAGCCGTTTAAACGCCGTCGATTCTGTTCAAATAGCATAATTAGCCCCCTGCACCCCCGTCCATCCATCCGTCTTGGATGCCAATTAAGCGTGAGGAGCCTCCGCCTGGCACTCCCCTCGTGCCCGCCTCCCATTGGCAACATCAGCGCACGCGCCACACATCCGACTGGCACAGTGAGGCGCAAGCCCTCCGATACCCCCTCCCTGAAGACTGCTGGAGAGAGAGATGCTGCAGACTCTCTCCCCATCATGTACGGAGATGGAAGGAAGCAAGACGAACAGAAGTGCGCTGGCACAGACGGGGAACATGACAGGAGTTGTAAATATTTGGCTTTCGCACATGGTGGGTGGGAGAAGGAAAAAAAGAACAACACAGGAGGTCGCGACACAGTTATGCTGAGCGCCACTGTGTGAACTGTACAAAGACTAACTGTTGTGAATTTTCCAAAGCATTACTGACATTGTCTTACGGTTCAAATTTGTTCATTCGTGGGCGATATCTAAAATGTTCGAAAAAGGAAAAGCAGTTTGTGAGCTGATGCACCGAAACACAAAGCTACCTGGCACAGTACCGGCCGGTGTTCGCAGCGCAGCCAATCCAGAGGCACAGCTTATTTTCCTTGGCACCGATTGACTGTGGCCTCAAAAAGCGAGATAAGACTGTGGGTGGTTACTGAATATTACGGATATTTGGTGTTTAAACTATTAAAGTGAGCAATCCTGCTCCTTAAGACGCATGCACACCCTCTTGTATTTAGCCAACATGACTTACTTAATCTTACATACATATATCTGGCATTTATCTGGCAATCGGTTAATAATTTGATATCTAGAAGTTTCTTTTATTTAGCATGAATGATTTATGTATGTTCCTACATGACAGAAAAGGAAGAATTTATACACAGCGAATAAATGATCGCACTCGTTCTCTGCACTCCAAACGCGTCGCGTTCGTGTGAGGAAGCCTGTTGCCACAGAAACCAGCTGATAACCAAGCCTTCCTCGAGGAAAGGTCAAAGAGTCGCTCCAGGAGTGCGTCGAGTCTAGCTTGTTGGCATAGAGGATTATGCTGAATTAGGAGTCGGCGAGTGTGTGTCTCTCAAACAGGAGGCTTACTTGCCCTCCGGTGTACACTAAACACTCCCACACCTGGACACGGCTCACTCCGAGCTCGTTAGCAGCAGATGGTAAACAAACACACACACACACACACTTGAGGGAGGAACGAGGGTTACACACACACTCTGAGGAGTTTATTGGTAATGGGCCAATCTGCCGGTAATTGTCGTCATTGTTAGTTTGTTTAGGTCTAAACTCCAGACCTCGGGAAAGATTTTCACATTTTTTAACGGCTGGATGTTCCTCCCTGTGTGTGTTTAAGGGTTTTACTCCCTACATGCCAGTGTGGAAATGAAATGGAGAAATGTAAACTACTCCACAAACTTTTTTTTCTTCTTCTGGCCAAAGTTGTTTAAATAAAGTCCAAAAAACAATTTAATATGTTTACAAAAGTCACTGGAGGGAAAAACAAAAATATCGCCGATCCCATTGTTTGAGTGGACAAGATAAAACAGGAGTAACCGTAGCTGTGCAGCCCAAGAGAACATTTGATTTGTTTAAGCAGCAGTTCTGAAATAACATCCCCTTAACTGGAGCTATTTATCTCCAAATCCAGCTGATAAAACAGCCGCTGTCTCATGTGGGTTACTCTGATTGTTAGCACCTTATGATACAACCTTAGTCCTTCCAACAGGGCGCTCGCCCGGGTCTCTATGCGTGCGTGTGGCCATGGCAGTGACCATGGGGTGTTGTTTATTTGCTGGGTTGGTCTCCCTGTTCCTGTCTTTCTCTGGGGGTCTTTGTTTGCCTCCCCCGCTGTTTTCTGTAACAACATCCCAAAACGGCGCGCCGCAGCCTGTAGCTGCGTGTGCGCGGCTGCCTGGACGCTTCCTCCTTGTTGGTCGGGTCCCCACAGCAGGTGTGTTGTGTGTGTGTGTGCGAACATAACGCTGAAGGAGTTTCAGGTCATTCTTAGCGGTTGATGGTAGAAAAAGAGGCCTCTCTAGACACGTCGGGTAGTACTCGTTTCTGCTTTGAGACATTGTAAGGCTAAACTTGGATGAATGGATCCAATTTCTCAAGAAACAAGAACATTTTAGATTTCATCTATTCAACCCACAGATACTTTTTAATGGAAGACCAACTTTAGTAGCTCTGATCTACAGATGTAAACCATTTAATGACCTTTTTAGTCTAATTTCCTTTGCCTTTCCTTTTTTTTCTCAATATAATACTTAATTCTGTAGTTTTTATTGTGATTTATTATGCAGCTGACCAGCACATGTACACGTTAATTGCGCAGCGGTAGGAAAAGTAGTTTGTCAAGTCTTTTGAGGGAAAATCTCTAGCAGTATTGAAGATGTAAAGAAAGTGTATGATAGTTTGTCTGTGTCATACAGCTCAGTCAGATCGGTTGGAGAGGATCTGTGAATTCTGTTGGTTTGCAACACATTCTCATTTTGGCTGTAGGTCCGTACTTGAATTAGGCCATTTCGGACAATATGGAAGGTGAATCTCTGCAGAAGGGAATTAACCGACATGAATGTAAAACTGTTGTAAATATCAGAAACATCAGCCCGGTTTAAGTTAATGGACTCACAATATTGTAGTCTATATATAATTATATATATTTAATTGAGGAGGATCCAAATAAACAGAAGTCAACACAAATGTATGCCACTTCTTTTAGCTTTCTCTACAGCTAAAGCCGTGTAACCTATTCGTCTTCTCACTGAGAGCAACACAGGTTTATGATTTTAACATGGACAAACTCGGCATGGTCGAATAAAAGCCGCTGTATGCAGTTGGGTTTGGTTTCAGCCTCGATTGTGGTTTTCGTTCATTACGTAATCACTCAAGGACAACTCACTTCAGCTCCTGCTGGCATCTTAACTGGAAACAATGGATCTTCCTTTTCCAGGATGCACCACTTGCAGATGTTTTGCCAGCGTTGTAGCGCTTTTGGCCCGGGAGGTTTCTTTGCTTTAAAGCTCAGCGCTGGCAGCGCTTTCCTGTGCGAAGCGACGCCAACCGAGAAAATCCCAGATTTGTGTCGAACAATTGCCTTCCTCCTCTTTATGATGAAGAGGCCTGCTTATTGTTCACTCACCTGATTTAAAAGAAATAAAGGCAACGTTTGGATTTTCTAAATTTGAATCGACATTCTACTGGTTAAAAAAAAAAAAAAAAACGTCGAACGAGTCTTAAAAGATCCTCAACGGGCAGTACGTGTGAATCTTTATGTCTGGATGGTTTATGATCTCTTCGAACCTCTTGGTCATGAATCCATTCGTAGCCACACGAAGCAAAATCGGAGCAGAGAACAAGAACGAGTAAGGAGGTTAACGGGGAGATTTCTATCAACTTGCAGAAAGACCACACTCTGCAGTTTGCCGTAGGCCAGAGACAAGCTGTGGGAATAAAGATAGGCACCAAATAAGTCCCTGAAGGCCTCGGTTGGCCCAGATGGAGAATAGTGAAGGGGAAAAAAAATCAGCTGGGTGTTGCGCAGCATCAGAATGAAACGACTTAAAACGAGGGAGGAGAATACAAAGGCTCTAGGCTGAGCCGGAGAGAGGCAAGGACAGAGAGGGGGAGTCCGTGGTTGGAATCCCTCATTGTGACTTTGCAAAAATTGGAGAAGAACGAAGGAGAGGTCCGGGTGTCGATAAGGAGTAGAACTAGGTATTCCTGCTCAGCAGTTAGGGAGGTCTTAGTCTGTAGAAACATAAAGCTAGTGATCTTTAACTAACACAGATAAGGGAGACTCCAGTGTCCAAGTCCTATTAACCCATTAGCAGGAATCTGCTTTTGACTATAAACCTAAAGTATAAGGTTTAGCTGGCACTCTTGGTACCAGGCCTATGAGGGCTCCTTCTCGTTTTCTTTACCATATCTGGTATTCATAGACTTGTTATGAGACCCTTAGTGTGGGGTCTTTTCTTTTTCTGATACTGTGTGATTGCTGCCATCAGTTATGTAGGTCACAGATTAATGGTGTCCTCCAGGATGAAGAAGTTCCTGTATCTTGACGTCTTGCGGAGGAGGTTTTAAGGGTATGGTGGCTGACTGGTTGTTTTAAGGGTATGTCCATGCACCATAGCCAACTTTTCTCATGTTATCACGACCGTCGTATTTACGTATTTGGCTGAAGCAGCCCGTGCCAAATTTAGCTTTCTTTTGTCTCAACTTACCTCATCTGTGATATTGTGATGACATGGTGGAACCTGCAGTGTGAGCGTAGCATGAACTCCGACTTTCACCTTTGGTCAAGTAATAAGAAGTGCACTAGAGCTGCTGCCTCCTAAGACGTTTAACACTGGTAGACTAGGAACTATTTAGAAGGACTACATGACCTTTCTGGCTCTGGAGACTCTAGGATAAGCTGAGAGTCTCAGTGATATTACTGTAGACGTCAGGTTTCCCTCCAGGAGGAAGATGGTAAAAATGCATTAAACAAGACTATTAAACACGACCGCCTTTGTCTGTAACTTTATCGATTAACTCCATATCATTGATGCCTTTGTCCTTTTAGAAATGAACATGTGGATTTACAAAAGGGAAAGATAAAAACGAGTGCTCTGGGATATTTCATTATATATTTTGTCTCTTTATTCCGCTGCGGAAGGAGTCATGAATTGAATCAATTGACTTATTTCCAGCCGACAAAAAGCTTGTGTGTTTTCTCCCAAGGATGAAGCTCCGGCACGCCGGCGCGGGGAGTTTAAAAGGCGTTTGATCAGGGGAACAATACCCATATGGAGGCAATTTCACGTGCGCCTTTAAGAATAAATCAATTTGTTTTGAGAATATTCATGAGCAATCGTTTCCAGATACTGCCTCAACTCGGGAAACGTTTCAAGGTATTGGTGCAAAAAAAAACAAAAAAAACGCAATTACATTTGCAATGCAGAACTAGGAATTATCTCACCTGAACGGGAAGAGGAATTAAATGAAGTCTGAATACCAGAATAAATACCTAATGTTTGGGGATCATCTCTGCGGCAAGACTTTTACTTCCTAATTAGCACCACCCCCTCCTAACATTAGCAGGGATGGTTCTCCCAGCCAGTTTCCCAGTAGCTGGTCACGCTCCACTTTTCTCTGGGTTATTCTGGGGAACATGAGCTAAACACTAACTTGTGGCTTGAGCTGTGCAATTTTACAGACCAGAATAGCAGCCTAGGAACAGAAAGCCCTCTAATCAGAACGGGGGCTTAGGATCTGCACGGCTCAAAAGAAAAGCCTGGTTCAACTGTACGAAAGCAATCCGGATCCTACATTTCTTGTAAATTGGCGAATGATGAGGTTTTTTTCCTTAAAAAAAAACAAAAAAACTGCGTGTGATGTGCCAACATGCAGGCTGCAGCCTCCTGCAGTGGAAAAAAAGCAGTTTCAGTTTGGTCAGAGCTGAGGTTTGAAACCCTTTTGATCAGCTGTGTGTGTTGCTGTGAGTTTTAGGATGTGTTTGTGGTGTGCCACCTCATAAACGTCTTGTTATAAAACAAGAATAGGACTAAATGCTTTGTTTGATTGTTCACCCAACTTATTCGTGGTCCCACATTAAAAAAAAACTTTCTTTAACCGTCCATGAACTGGGAGCATGGCGGCGTGTGACTGCGAGCGTCTCCTGCAGGTGCTATCCTTCCAATGTGCGACGCGCTCACGAGGGGCATATGCTACCCCGACTAGCACCAACATTAGCGCTGCCTCCCTCAGAGAAACACCACCAGAGCAGCTGCCATCGCTTCCCCACCCGGCTTTAATATGCACCAACGTGCGTCTCTGCCTCCCACTCGCTGCGGAAAAATTGACATATTTAACTCGTCTTCTGAGAAAAGTATACAGTCATGCTGAAGATTTATAGAATCTGAAACTTGCAGAAGATCAGTAGTGTATTGGTTTTAGAGCTGATAGCAGGACATTAAACAGGAAACTCCTTCCCTGCCGATCAGAGATGAAGTCAATAAATATGCATGGAAATATCTTTATCTCCCCAGTGGACCAGTGCTATAAATGTTTGTGATGCCAGTTTTTTTTTTTAATCAAAAGACATCAACAAAAAGAGAAGCCCGTGTTCCCGTTTTTGATTGACAGTCAAGCCAGCAGGGGAGAAGAGCAGCAAGAATGAACTTAATGTGGCCTACAAGCTGAAGACAAAGGAAAAAAATCTGTCAGCATCAGCGCTGAATATTAACATCCAAACAGAACCAATGTTACCGGCTCATTTCCCCCATTCAACATCCGGCTCCAGTGCAGCCCCAACACGCGTCCGTCCGTTTGAATAAAAAGCCGACGTGACGACTCTGATTTGGATGCTGTTCGAATCTTGTGGGTAACTCTCCGTGAGTGTTTTGGTTAATAAGACTCGTGTTGTGGCTCGTGGCCAACCAGCCATTGACGGAACGATAATTGTTTACCGCTTTATCCTAAAGGAAATGCTTGTTTTGGCAGGAAGCCATACTATATGCCCTTCATCAATAGCTCCATTAACCCAAACCCAATGAAATAGGCTTAGTTTTGTATCTTCTCCTTGTTGGATGCTGGTGAAAACACAACTGTTAAAAGTTTAAACACCCCTATAGTTTGTCACCATATATTCTCCCTCTCACTACATTAAATATGACTGTTTATGACATGTCAAATCTAGATGCCGTCCCTTCTGTCCATCGTAGATTTTCAACAAGACAACACAGCTTTGGCAAACCGGCCCAGAAACCTCCTCGGCTCGAGCCCGAACCTGGACCTGTCATATGAAAGCCGTCGTGGCCTCTCACCGACATAAATTGGTTTTTAAAAAGAGGTAAAAACAGACTATATCAGTTGCTTTCTGGGTTCATCTACACAACGGGGTTCATTAGGGGGCGTGAACGCCTTGATGTGCCCCATACGGTTAAACACTTCCACACATTGTACGTGATATGCGGCCGGTGTTTGTACGTTTGTGTGTGAAGGCCATATATCACGGTGACAGGCGGGGGTGCGTGTTTACTTAATGATGTGGGGGTTTATTTATGAAGTGATGGCCGACGTGCGGCGGGAGGGGGAGATTGAGACGGCCCGAGGATGTGACATTAAAATATCATCAAGGTGATGGATGTCCGTGCACAAAAACATTAGAAAGGAGCACAAAAAAACCCCCAGCTGGGTAACAGATGAGTGGTGAGCGCCGCATGCATGCGCGTTTCCTAATGACTGGATGGCGATGCGAGTGCAGTTTTCGGAGCCTCTAAGGGAAGCTACTGTTAGTTATGTCCAAGGTTTTGTTTAGTCTACTCTACTGCATGCTAAAAATGAAAAAAAAAAAACGGTTTACATCGTGCAGTTTTTAGCCATTTTAGAACAGATGATGGGATCAGTGCAAATAACTGTAAATACAGTTATAGAGGGACCAACACGAATTATTCATTAAAAATTGGGAGAACAATAATGTTAAGCACAGTTACGCAATAATATGTTTCTAAAATATTTATCTTTAGCTAAAAAAAACAATCTTTACTCAAACTCCAACGATCTACTGCTGTCTTATTTTTTTGATTCCTTTTAGTTCAATCAATGAGCAAAGATGATAATGAAGGTTTGGATTACATAGTTAAGGCTCATTAATGTCTAAATAACATCCATAATGTCCTCCATCATTACCGGCACCCTTATTAAATGATCTACAGTTTGATCTGCAACAATAATCTTTAGCAGAGAAGCCATTTTCTTGTAACTATGGTTTAATCTATGAAGAAAACAACAACAATCATCTATTTTCCTTAAGTTTCATGTTATTCTGTATTACTCCTATGAAGAATAGCTAACATGGAGACTCTAAAGCTTTTGTCTTTGAAGAATCATTAAGGTCAGGATTAATTGTGGCACTGGTGCGTTTAGTAGCTCAACACTGGATTTCTACAAATCTGCAGAGCAAATGGTGACGTACTGTATATATTGTGAGATGCTCCAATAAACAAATCTTAATATTGGCTTAAAAGACTAATATTCACTCTATAAACAAGCAAAACAACTACATTTTGAGAGAAAATATTACAATGCTTCTGCTATAGAGTGTGTACCAAATTGAAATTACGAAGAAATGGTATGAAAGGCGACATTTTCTGTTATTTTACCAATACGAATAGATCATGCAAGAAACATACTCCACATTTCCCTGAAGCTTTTATCCACCCTGGTTCAGAGTCGATCCTCTGGGGCCGGTATCGCTCCTCTCCCCGGGACAACGGTCTCAAACTAACGCCTCTGCAGAACTTGGACCTACTGATGAGGAACTGGAGCAGAGACTAACCTAAACTGCTGCATTCACGTGTGCACGCTAACTATTGCTACTACAAAGATGGCTGGATATGACTTTTTTCATGCATTCTCATCTGAATCAGTTCTTAGGGTGGTCTTTCACCCGATTGGTTGATCAGGTCTGGGCTATTACAAAACATCAATGTTTGGTTAATCGTCTTTAGTGCATGAAAAACAGCTTTGATTTCATTGTTTTAGAAGCAAAATCCCAAAATATGGCGCATTGTTTCTTATAAATGTGGAGAAGAAACCACGGCATAATCATAGAGAAGGCTCGAGTAAAAAAAGAAGAACCGAATAAGGTCCTTCCCAACTCATCTCAGGGAACAAAGGAGATGAAAGTTGCCGGGTACTTTCAAGCCGTAATTGGCCATCAGGACATTACAGCGAGCCTATCATTAGCATAAGGAGAAAATAGAGTGAGCGCGTCTCCGTCACCGGAATAATTACAAGGGTGACCTATCCAGAGACAGGGGAAACATGTCAGAGGGGTCAAATTAGAGGCGGATGTGGAGACAGATACATAGAGGGAGACGAGGTTGAGAGGGACGAGACTTCTGAGCGCAGTGACACTTTCAAAGATCTCCAACTCGTCTCAGGCTGAAAATAAAGCCCTCCGCAGGCCTTTTATCTCTCTTTTGTTTGCATCTCTTTATTCCAGGGAGCTAGCACTAGCTTCTAACTCAGGAGAGCCAAAGTAGACACGCTCTGCCCTTTTCAAACACGTAAAAGCCCTTCTGAGAGGAAGAAGGGCGCTCATGGCCTTGCGCAGAGAGCCCGAAAAAACTGTTTTCTCTTTTACGTTTGAACATTTCAAGGCTGCAGACGCAGCATAAAACGAGCATCAAAGAGCAGCGGCGCGCGGCGGAGGCGACGGCTAAAAGCCTGATCAAACAAGGCCGAGGCAAGCGGCTCGCTCAAGTGGTCCGCATTCACGTTCCACTCGTGCCACACAGAAAGGGATGATAGGTAAAAGCGGAGTAATCCTGCTGAATCTAACGCTGATAGCTCCACTCTGTCGGCAGCTAAGGCTCAACAACCCTCAGCGCAGGATCTAATGGACAGGATCTGCCTCAACGTCAGCTCACACCGTTGCTTTATGTATGTATATAACAACAACACAACATATTTTCAGATTAAATAAATGAATAAATATTGTACCCAAGGACAAATAAGAACTGAAAACAAGCTCTAAATCTAAAACAGTTTGTCTGATAAACTCGATTTTGTGCGTTAATTTCCTCCCAAAAAAATTCAATGTTTTAGATAAATTTCACAAGAAAACATAGAATACTATTTGATGTGCAAGTAGGTCCGTCGCAAGAAAAATATAATTTCTAAGATACTTTCAGTCACTAATGACTTCTCAACAAGTTCTTTATTGCAAATATGTGATAGTTTTTGGTGAAATTTGACTCTTTGGCCACATTATCTTTTTTATCCGTAATGGATTTAATACTCTGTCGAGGTCATGAGACAAAATAGAAGTGATTTATTATTTGACTAGTTTGAATCAAAAGGACCAACAAGTCCTTTAGAAAAGAGAACTTTTAGTAGGATGTTTAGTGCTTTGTGTTGACATGGTCTCATGGTTTTTACTTCCTAGAGAGAAAGTGCTCCTGGCTCAGAGCTTTGAGCTTCTATCTTTCCTCTCCACACCAAACCGGTCACTGCGGACGGTTGAACCTACCAAGCTCTGATTTGACGACATCTTAGATGTATTTGGTACGACTGTGGAGCTCGTTTGGTCACCAGATACGATCAACGTTTCTACTCGCTAGGGTTCCCGCCGTGCGGAAACGCAATATCAGAAGACCGCCGGTCACTGATTTGCTAGAGGGCGGAGTCGCTAGCTAAAGGAATCACAAGAGAGACTCCCTGTTCGTATTTAGACACTTTAAGAACAACGGCAGACTAAGCTGAAAGTTAAACAGAGCCTCCATGTTATTCATTGTTCTTTTGTGTTTTGTCCCATTGTGCAAACTAGGGCTGCTACGTATTTGAAAGGGAACTCTAACAGTGTAGAGTTGTGTTCAAGTGCTACTGGATTACCAAAATAATTAGAAAAAATACCCAGATGTGCATCTCATGGATTTACCTCTTAGTATTGGACGACTCTTATTATTTTACAATCCTAAATAAAACCAGAATGGCTGCAACTATATGAATAGAAGAAACAAATGCCAAAGGAAACCAAATAACTCTTTAAATTTACCTTTAATCAGTGACAATGGAATCCATTGTGCTATTATAATTTTTGATCGCAGACATTTAAATGTCTAAATATAATTCTGAGTATTCTCCCTAAAGGAAATCTAAATATAGAACTTTGTAATTCATATTCTTTTCTATTTTTTGTGTTATTGTTTCCATTCACACCGTGTATGAGAGACAGGTTTGTGCGACTGGAGCTGGAGTGTTTCATTATCAGGCTCCTCAGGAGAGGAACCTGCTGAGGCTTCTCGCTGTGGACACAAATTTTACTCGTTCTTTTTTTTTTTTTAAGTGTAAAGAAGAAGAAGAAGAAGAAAAAAAAACATCGATCAGAAGCTGCAGAACGAAATTGCTGCCTCTTTAACTACAGCAACGTTTCAGTCCCATCAAACTGAGAGAGGGCCATTGGGTTAAGCGTTGAGGGACAGAACGAGAGAAAAAGCGGGGCCGTCTAATGAAGACTGATTCGTGGGACCTCTTTGCTCAAACAGTAACTACAGTAGGGGAGGAACGGGAACACAGCAGGAGGCAGGCCGTGTCGGCTGATTGGATATCGGCGACACACTCAGTTAATCCATGCTGTATTTCCCACAAGGCCACGCATCTGTCCGTGCTCAGGTGCATTACCAGATGATGAACGAACCCCACTCTACGGATACCGCTGAGTGTAGATGAAGAGGTTTTGATTGGATCAAACAGCGATTTTCCGGATCTTTAGGCTCACGGTAAACAAAAGTCCTTGTTCAAAACGTCCGATAAATGGCTATTGATTCAGGAGCCGAGCACGCGGAGTTTGCGAGTGTAAAGAAGTGAATCAAACGGGTTCTTGGGGGGGCAGGATCAATGACGGTGCACTTAGCTCCGCCGCTCCGTTATGGGAGGCGACGAGGGTTTTGGCATTTCAGGGCCCCGTTGGGTGTCGTCAATGAAAGCAGAGGAGAGCCGGAGACAAAACGCTAACAACGGAGATTAAAAATGACTCACCCGGTTCGGGTCGTGCTCCAGAACTCGGCGTCTCGCTGCGTCCAGCTCGTCGTAACCCGGAGCGGCGCGGGTCTGCTGGTACTCCCTGCGCGGGCCCTGGACCCGCTGGTCACTGTGCAGACAAGAAGAAACGGACTTTATTAGGCAGACGGAGGAGAATTTGTCACTATAGTGATGCATTATCACAATGCAATATGGACACTGAATATCAGTCCAGGTTATATGGGGCTAACAAAGAAGAAGACAACTGAATTCAAACTTAAAGGCATAAAAAACACAAAAAAAGAGAGAAGTACCGACGTAGTGATAGGAGGGGGACAGAATGGGGGACAAAAACCTAAAGAGAAAAATAGCCTTGCTCACTGGACCTTAATGCCGGATAAACACCTCAGATTACAAGCGTAAGCTAGGGTGGGAACGAACACACATGAACACACTAAACCACGGACAAACACTACACACCCGAGCGAGCACAATCTCGGGTTTTCATCTGTGTTTACTGGTGGCTGCGGGAGAAAAAGCCGTCCAGAGCTGACAAAAATATTCTGCTCTCAGACGCTACAGCTCTGACTGACGACTCTCCATGATATTTTCTATTGCGACTGTAGTTATGTTTTTTTTATTATTATTATCGCTTGCATTACATTCTGTGGTGTGCTCCATTGCTCGGTTTAATAAGCTATGGCTTCTGTTTCCTTAATAATGCTTCGTCTTCACTTTGTTTTTCTTGCCCTAGTAGGAAAACCAGGCGCTGAGATTCTGTGCTTAGATATATCTACTCATAGTTTTCCTTTGCCATAGGAAGTACTGTTGGCTACTATGGCTGCGTGGTCTTACAAAATCTTGCAATGCCTACATTACGTGTGATTAATCCCCTATTTTCTTTCATTTTTGTCGGTATGAGCCTTTGCTGTCTGTCCTACCGGCTAAATACTGCATAGGCATGAAGAATACAACTTCAGACCTCTTTAACAATCTAAAATTAACAATTATTGCACTCCAAACAGCCCTTTGCGATGTGAATGACGATGTACTGGCAATAGATAGTTGGGCTCTATAGATCTTTTGCCTGATTTTCATTGAAAGTAGAGCTTTCATTAACAATCTGTACTTTTTTGTTTTCCTACCTATAGAAGGTTTTCCCAGCCATGTGTTTAGTTGCAGATCCGTCTTATACTAAGTTTGTGGTAAGACTATTTCTATATGCCCCTTTTTTCTTCTTTTCTAAAAGATCTTTGTTTTTAACAACTTTCTTTTCAGGAATGAAATCATTAAAGCAACACTAAGTAACTTATCAACCTTCATTAAATATTTGCTTAACTTTTGTGATCATACGTCGTCTCATAAGTCGTTAAACGACACCTCCTCGGGCCGTATCGCTTTAACTGGCACTAAGCAACTTTGAGGAGGGTGGCAGGAACCCTGCCATACAAAACAACTACAAAGATGCTGACTGCTTTACGGCATACATCACTTCCCTCATTTCTTATCTTCAACATCATCTTTTGACATCGTTTCATCACAATTAGATTCATCACCTCATCGCTATTCAGACTTCACACAGCCACTGGAAACAGAAATGTACTTCAATACAACTGCATGCGACCGGGAGATCAGGATTTTACAACGCTATGCGCCGGCGTTCATGGGAAATGGAGTCTTCCTTCAGGCTAAACACTATCCCTTATGTCCACATTGGGCCGCTAATATCAACCAAAACAGAAACTTGTCTTGTGTTGCTTTAACTTTTATTAACGATAACCAGACCATGGTGTAGAAAGGGGTAAAGATATGCAACAGAAACTTCCAAGTTCAGAAACTAAACCCCTGATTACTGCTACAAGGACCAACAACCTCTAGACACCAGACTCCAGCTGTTCTGCTACATCTTCACCACCTCATTTTTGCATTTCTTCATTCCTTCAGGAAGTAGTACTGGACCACTATGACATATAGCCACTCACGTTGAAGCTGGCTCTGCTGGGGGGTTCCTCTCTACTGTCACCACATGCATTCTTATAATGAGAGATTGCTGAATAAAACAACGTTTAATCCATTAGTGTTAAATAAATAACTAAACTTGGCTGTATTATATAGTATTTGGACTGAACTGAACATTTTGTATTTGGATCTGAATCAGACTGTATCATACTGAATAAACTTTCCGAATAAAGTGCTAGCAGAAAGCAGCCAATCAGGAAAGCTTTTACCAAAGTTCATAAAAATGCACCTCACTCTTCTTCCAAATGTCTGGCCGGAAGGCAGATATTGACCAGCGAGGAGGAGGGAGGCGGAGAGAGGAGAAAGTACATCGCCTACATGTTTAAGTCTCTCCGGCGACCCTAACTTTAATTAACACATCGGCGTGAGGTTTTTTTGTAACCCCACGCCTACAATCTCAAGGTTGTATTAAAGTCTGCATCCAACCACGGCTTCTGATTTGGTATGCGGGACAGACGGTGAGGACGTGCTTGTTGCTGCGCGCGCGCGCGCACTTAATGCAGCCCGTCTTCCCGTCGTGTCACTGGGGACGGACCGGCTGAGTCACTCAAACTTCTGAGCCACTGTGTTTGTATTACAAGCATTGCTGCACAAATCTGTGTGTGTGTGTGTGTGTGTGTGTGTGTGTGTGTGTGTGTGTGTGTGTGCCAGCGCGAGCCGCAGTCCCTGCTGGCATGAAACCCGGTCCTGATATTCTGCCAAGAGGAAGAAGGGCAACTCTCAAAAGTTTCTGTGCTGCAGTGAAACCCATGTGCAGATTTTTCCTCTGCTGTAAACCATACGACCGACAGACACAAAAAACACAAACAGTTACACAGGAGATGTCATCTCTCCTTTATTTACTACGTTTAACCAACCAGTATCACGTCCACAAGCAGATCTCTAGAGAATACTGTAGATGCATGTCGTCTTGGTTTTTCCTTTCGCATGCCACCACCTCTTCCAACGATCCCATTAGCCAATCCCTGGGCTTGTAATTAGGTCTGCCATTTTGATTGAGCGCTCGTGTCGCTCTCCAAATGAAACAACACTGTAATTATCTCATTACGCCGCGGCCTCCATCACTGACGACGGCAAATATTATCATATTAATGGCCGAGGACAGAGGCTGATTGTGGATAAAACGTTAGTGAGGAGTGGAGGTGTGAAGCAGCACACAGGCGGATGATATCGGTGAAAACATGTGGATGTGATCGTTGACTCGCCTCTGTATAGTATGTCCTTTCTTATTTAGAGGTGAATTTAAATAACTCAATTCAAATGAAGGAATTCATCCCAAGAAAAAAAAAGTTTATTTTTATGATTGCGTGCAACCACAATTTCTGCTTTTTAATAGAGCCTTGTATCCAAGCACTGAATCTGAAGGTTTAGTGGAAGGAAAAAACAGAAAAACACAAAAAATATTATTGGCAACTGGACTTTGCATTTTTTTTTTTCCTATAGGCTAAAATCATTTAATAGAAATAAGCACTTGTAATATTTTAGTCTGAGTGTAAAATAAATCTATATGATACATATATATTAATTGCTTTATTTGTATTACTAAAACAAAGTTTCTAATTTATCAGGATACCTCTTTCTTTCATATTTAAAGGTGAAAGGCCTAAGAACACATGTGTTGAAAACTGCTTAAAGTGACAAAGAAGTTTGTAAAAAATGAAATCAATCAACTGGATGTAACGATGCCGAGTGACAAGAAACTCACTATACACAATCGGTGCTTTTTACTAAATTATCTTGGCAACGTGTCTGACGAGGCCGGCTGATTCCACAGCACGCTGGGCAGGGAGAGAAAGAGAGAGGGCCGAGATCAAAGACGGAGAGAGAGAAGGCGAGAGGAAAAGAAGATAGTCAAACAGCAACATAAGGACCAACGCGAGAACTCGCGAGGCGCCTGGACGACGAAGCCGACTCCAGCGAGAAACTAAACTGACAGTGATGTGAGAGAACGTCTGAGGAAGGCATCGTATCCTGCGGCGCAGCCTGTGTGAGGGCAGACTAATTAGGAGGCATGCTCTGCTGCCGGCTGATTTAGCGACTTGTTCCGGCTGTGGCCGACTGATTGGAGGAAAAAAAAAAAAGTTTAGGAGAGGATTCTCTACCCCCTCTCTACTGCATCAAAAGGACGAGGTTTGTGTGAGGATTCTCGGTGCAACTCAGAGAAGCTCAAAGCTTAGAGCGAAAAACCGGATTTCCGTACAGTACCATCCAGATCGTCTCTTATAGAAGCCTTTTGTAATGGTAATAGATCTTATAATGTTCCACTTTATAGAATAAGAAAGAAGTATAACATATTTTTGGCTAAATGAAACAGAGAGGTGTTTAAAATGTCAACAGGGAGCAGGGAAATAAATAACCTGTTAAAAGAAATTACTGTTTTTCAGCAGGTTTCTTATAATTTGCTTCCTAGATATCCGAATAAAATGCAACACCATTATAGTCTGATGAGAGCGAAACTCTTAGGACTCTAACGTCTTTAAAGCAAATGTTAGATGTGTGGAAAAGCTCAATGCCACGGTAAAGTAAGGTGAGAGATCTATGATTCTGTGGGCTTGTTTCCTTGCCCGAGTTGTGGGGAATATTGTCAAGACTGCGTCGCACAATCTAAACTAAGTGATACATCATTGGTTCTAATAAATAATAATAGAGAAAAAAACCTTATAGACAAGAATCAAAGCTCCTCAACTCCCATCTTTGGTAATGTCAGTGGATGTTAACGTCGCCACTGGTTATGCTGGTTAAATGAGTACAAACTACAACAATAAGCTGACTTTAAAAGCTAGAGGCCAAAACGAACAACATTAGGATTTACCTCGCTACATATTCTTCAAATATGTGCAGAAATCCGAATTATAACAATTTCAAATGTGTTTTGATTTTCAAATTCAGTAGGCTGGAGGAAAAAAGTGTTAGCAGAGCTAAATGCGCAGCAAACACTAAATATGACTTTTAAAGTGAGGATCAAGAGGGGAGCTGTTAAATTACTGCTCAACGCAGGAAATAATGGATCGTGTAGCATTGTTTGATAATATTTCAGTAGTTAGTCACACCTGTCTGAGATGAGGTGAACTTAGTGGCTTTATAAATCATCGTGACGGCATTCGAACCGTGGCCGAAGTGCGGAAGCGCGCTCCCGTGGCCTACAAGCTCACCTCCGGCTTCCCTTTCCTAGTGCTTCACAAACCTGCACTCCGACCTCTCGTTTTCCCTCCGCCTCCCTTTCATCTCGCTCGAGCCGCAACGACTGCCATTCTGGCTAATAAAATTTGACAAGCATGGCCAACCTTTTCTCTTCTCCACAGGTCAGCCTCCTGCACAGCTCTAATCAAATGTGACGCTCATCAGCGTACACACCTGCCATCGAAGGCCTAATGAAAATGTCCGACAGTAAATCAGGAAGACAGAGCCGCAAGAAAAAAGGAAAAATAAATAAATAAAGGGAGTTTGTCAGAGTCTCAGCGCACGTTTTAGCAACGGAGAGGCGTCGCGTTCGCTGGTCGCCTTCAACATGTTTAATGAGCACACTTGCAACCGTGTCATTAAAACCGAGACGCCAAATAAGAAAAATCTTGCCCGCAGAAGACAACTTGTGGACCATAAGGTCAACTAGAGAAACAAAAGAAGAAGAAAAAAAATAAGCTTGCATAAATTTACAGCGCGGCCGGTTAGCTGCAGTTTTTCCTGCAGCGGTTGAAAACTCGGCGTAGCATTGTTGCTAGGCTACGCTAGGCTACCTAGCCAATTTCGACGCATGTTGGCAGCGTGTGTGCTTTTAATCGGGTCTGGGCGTTTTAGACCGCAACAGGAGCGTACATTTTTTTTAACTCCTCTTTACCTGAGCTGGGATACATTTTCATTTTTATCGTATTGAATCGTTTAAAAACGTCCTCAATAGGTTTTATTAACAGACCGATGAAGGAGAGGCCTCACCAAAAAGCTCAATTTCCGAATGATTTCATAAGCTTTTCCGATCAAGTCCGAATACTGCCACTCTAATCCACTCATCACAAAGGTTGGGTAAATGTCAAGAGCTGAAATTATGCAGCACTAATATTTCTGGTTTTACTGATGCGAAAACGATTAAAAAAAAAAATTGTCCTCGGTCATTTTTTTAAATATATAAATCAGTATGTCCCTTTTTTTGTCTTGATCCAGTGTTGCATTAA
The DNA here is from genome assembly GCA_032876305.1 of Orestias chungarensis. NCBI lineage: Eukaryota > Metazoa > Chordata > Actinopteri > Cyprinodontiformes > Cyprinodontidae > Orestias > Orestias chungarensis. Next base: position 2,162,591 of record JAVLVB010000746.1, on the reverse strand, counting down.
TTTTGCATCAAACTCTCATTTTGATGATGAAAGAATCTGGTCATGGCTCAAAATCTTCTCCAGTAGGTCCATAAGACGCTGTGGTTGAGGTCAAGACTATGCTTCCACTGATCGTGAGTGAAATAATATCTCCTGCTTGCCTGAGTTGCTTGATTTCAGAACCATAAATCCTGTCGCTGCCATATCAGAATATGATCGTACTATCATGGCAGAGAAGATCCATTTGTGGAATAACATGGTAATCGTGCCGTATTTTCAGGTAGTCATCTCACCTCATTCTCTGGACCTGACCTGAGTTTTGGTTTTAATAAGCTCCTCCCACCTAAAAATTGAACCAGAAATCACAAATGCATTTTTTTAAACTGTGGCCTCGAAAATCCGAGTCGAATCATTAATGGTGAAAGTTTTACATCCCTACTCTCTTCCTACGCTGATGAGGCTCAATCTGGACTCATCCGACCACTAGGAAACCTTTCTCTGGTTAGCCTGACTGATTAGTGGTTTCCTCATGGCTGCTATGCTGTTCAGTTTTAATTCTTTGAGTTCCCTTTTCCACCTGCGCCACTAAACATCTTTCGACTGTGTGTTTTTTCCCCCCCTCTAATTTGATTCCATCAATAGTTGCAGTGATTGTCAATATCACCTTAAAGTGTTCTTGGTCAAAGACGATGGTTCCCAACGTTCCCAACCTGATTGTGGTCGTTTCTCCGATCTCCTTCGCTGTTTTCTCTACTCCACGTCAACAGCCTGAACTTGAAGACTCATTATCTTTTCAACATGTTACGACATTAGAAATTGCCCATTGCATTAGTTGGGTTTAAATAACTTGCAATAATATGTATTTGCTCATTTAAATCCAAATTTTCTGACAAGGAAGCATTCTAATTTGGATCTTGTATATTTTGTACTCTCAAACCAGAATTTCTTTTTTGCTTATTTTACCTTTTTTCTGTAATTAATGGTTAAAATTTACCATGGTGGATTAGTGTTCATCATTACAATTACATTTAATTATTGTTTTCAATCTTAAATGCCTCTACAAAAACCTCCTTTGTCCACCATAATTTAGTTCCAGGAGCACGCTCGACATCTCTGTCTTTTAATTCTATTTTGAAAGATCTTTGTCTGCATGGACACCGATACACGTGGAGTTAACAAGCTAAAAGAGTGTTCCTCATCCATCATGCTGATGGTTTATGAACCGCCTTGCCTAAAAGATGATTGGGAGAAACGGATAGGTGGAAAAACATGTAGAGAAGTAACTGGGAGAAAGAAAACAGGCTGGTAATGAAGTAGCCAGCATTGGCGGATGAGAGCTAAAGTGGTTTAACAGATCTGTCAGACTGCTAGGCTGTGGCTAATTATCCCCCCCTCCTCTTTATCTGCATCTACTCTTCTGTCACTTCTCCCGAATTCACTCTGCCTCGCATGTTGTTTCCTCCTCGTCTTTCTCCACCCTCTCCTCCAGATTTCTCTTGTCTCTCTCTTTTCTCCCCCTTCTGTTGCTTCTTTCCGTTCCCATCTGTCTCCTCCCAGTTTCCAAGCCCTCTTTCCTTTTTTTTCTCCTTTCTCTGAATCGTCTATTTCTGGATGAGATCGGGTGTCTGGGGCTTAGTGTTTGATTTGCAAGTCAATAGTCATTTCTGTCGGGGAGTTTAAGTTGAGGGAAGTTTTAATGTGGCCCGTATTATTTCACACAGGAAATTATAAATTTGCATTAGAATCCTCGGTGGGCTCTATCATTATTTTTTTTACTTTTTTTCCCCTCGTTCACATACAAAAGTAGCTCGGAGTTAAGGTTTCAAAACCCTCGGCAGTAGTAAGCAGTCTGTCTGCAAGCCTGAAACCTTTGTTGGATTTAAAATGAAGTCCTACGACATCCAATATTACACTATATAATAGGATTTCTTTCCTCATATCAATAGATTTTATCATTAAATTACTTCGATTCAACCCCACTGGTCCTTTTTGACATGGTAACATGGGGCTTTTTAAGCTGAAGTTTGGGTAAAAACTTAGTGGATGTAATATTCATAAATTAACAGCTTCTCATTCGCCATGGCAACCAGCTTATTATAGAAAAAGATGAGGCTCTCCTTACTGGCTTGTTTAATGGACTTAAGTCCAGAGTACAGTAGAAAACGTCTATTGAACTTTCTTGTATTTAAAAAAGGTTCCCACAGCATCACACATCCTCCACCGTGCTCATCCACTCTTACCATCGTCCTTTGTTTAATGCATGAAACTAAACGCAACTTGGGAAGCGGAGGCACCGACCCGAAACGTTACCGGCTGACGTTTGCAGCTGTAGATGTTACCTTGTAAGGAAGTGATAAAAATGCTTCCACCTTGTGTACCAACGCATACTGAGGTATTATTTGTGTTTGCACTGTTAAAATAGGCAGTTGAAAGGGATTTCTTTTAGGGGTTTTTGTTATCTTTAAGCTTCAGAATAACAAGCAAGCGGCTAATTATTTAATTCAAAGTTTCTCGACCTTAATGAATTGATCAAATTTAATATTCATTTTATTCTGGGATTATTAAAGCATTTTTTGTTTTGTTTTTATTTACTCAAAAAGTTAAAACAAACAAAATATCTTCAGTTTACATTTATATCATAGAGGCCTACAATCATTTTATTTTCTATTTGTTTAGCTAAATTTAAATGGTAAATCGTTTTGGCATTTATTTTAAGGCCAACAAATACGGAAGGAGATGTAATTTTTAGCACCTTTGAATGGTATTGAAAAGCGATTTAAATGCCACATGTGAATGCACACAGAGGTTGGCCAGTGGTGATTATACGGCTTTGGGGCTGAGCCTGCAGAATCAGACGGAGGAGCTAATGATGTTCAATCTAATGGTGTGTTTAGGTTGAAGTGTTAATTAAGAGATAAGACTGAAGAGGACGGAAGATTGTTGAATAGGTGCGATCTATTAAATATTCATTATTTTAGGCTTTGCCCTTAATCAATTTCTATACGTATATCCGTTTACATCGATGTCATTTACTTTATTTTAACGTAAAAGTAAACATTTCGCTTATTATACAGAAAACGACTTCAGTTTTAACGTTAGCATAAATGATGCATTGCATTAGTTTGAATGTGTGCGGGCCTCATGTTTTATGCATTCATCCAGCACAGCCGACCACGAATGGAGGTATGTGACCTTTTGTTTACGATTCTACAGACAGGACGTGCGAAAGCAACAGCGGCGCTGGAGACGAAAACATATGTCCGATAACAGCAGGGGGAAAAACAGCCCAACGTGGTCTTTTTTTAAAGCAGACGAGATAAAACCTTTACCTTTCCTGCTGCTGGTTCTGTGAAGCAGGCGGCGGTCTAGATTTGTTCACTTTGGCGTAGAGTCCATCGATGTCCTCGAACGGGTCCTGAGGTTGGGTGTTCGCGCCCCTCGGTCTGGCCATGGAGGCCGGTGAAGGGGTGCGGCTCATGGACAGCGGCGACGGCTGCTGGCGGAAGTCGTTGATGCGGGCGTAGTTGGGGTCGCTATCGTCGTCTTCCATGTCAGGGAGGGAGGCCCGGTCGGGGGTCGTGTAGCCAGAACGGTTGTTTTTACTGTCACAAAGCAGGAGATGGAGATAAACAGCCAGCTCGAGGAGTGGATTAAATTGTTTTTATGTAAAACAAAACAAAACTGTGCTTTAGAGAAGCTTGTGAGTGGATGTAGCAGCGGCAGGATGTGCTCACAACTCATCAAGTAAACTGCCAGTCAGAGAGCTTTAAAGCCGACTGTAATTCAACAAGCTTCCTCTACGTGGAGGTGTTTGAAACCAACGCTGAGACGTGTCCTACCCGTCTCTGCTGTCGGGGATCCTGTCCAGCTCCTCTTCACTCAGGGCGTCCAGTTTGCTCTTTAACCCTTTGGCTGGATCTTTGATCTTGTCCTCTTTCTTCTTACCGAACCTGCGCGACACAAACGAGGCATTTAGGAAAACCTACAATCAAGAGATTCATCATTTTTAATGGAACATAAATTATTTCTTTCCTTAGCTTCTGTTAATTTTTCTGTTTTCTTTTGTGTCATTTCTGTGACTCAGACTTTTACTGTACTGTCACTTTAGTGTAAACTTCTAGACATTAAGATCATATAAAAGTTTAATATTTTCTCCCATTCTTCTCCTTTCATTTTAAAGCATCTTTATTTTCTGTTTCCACGCAGTTTTATCTCTTTGTATCCTGTTTTTTTAAATAAATAAATTCTACATCATGTTGTCCAACCTCTCTCTTTTCTCTTAAGTTTCGCTCACATGTATCCTTGGAGTTTGCAGCTGTTAATGAAAGTTGCTCACATTGTGCACCCAGCATTAAGCTTTCTTAATGTTGACACATCCATTCACGCATAGAGAGAAACACAAACTCATTTCTACTCCTTCTTTATCAAATGTTTTAAAATACCCGCTGAACCGGTTTTGTGCTCATCTCGATGAACTGTCATCGGTCCGAAGCGCTTATTCTCTCACTTCGCAGTGGAAATGTACTCATCACCTCTAGAGAAGTTCTAATGAAGCTAAACTTCCCCCTTCCCGTAAATTAGCTCCGCCTTTTTCTGGTAAATATTTGATATTTTCCCCCATCCTCGCTCCACATTGCATGCTCCAAAGCCAAATCTCCTTTCCAGTCCTTCCCCCGCGAGCTCCTGCTGAGCCGATCTAATGTCTGTGTTTATCTCATTAACAGCGAGGCGCTTCTCATTACGGTTACAGGCGGAAACGTGGCCTGCATGCTAACCAGCGTGGCCTGGCCGAGCGGAAACCCGGACAGAGGTTCGACGCCGGCCCCGTGGCATCCTGCGAACCAATTAAGTGTTATTCTCGGATCATGTACACACTTCGCTTCTGCCTGCGCGGGTCATTCCTGTCAAACACAGGTCAGGTACGCACAATGTGGGTGTTTTTTGTTTTTTCTTTCTCCGCTCAAGAACAAAAGCAAACGGAGGGCAGTGAAGGAGATCAGCTGGTCTGTATTCAGAGTTTAGCCGACCCGCTCACGCTCCGAACAAACAAAATCCTGTCGAATTAACTTATTGTTCCTATGGTGATCCTAAACCAACAATGAAGTCCCTGTTGTTGCAGCTTCCGATTCATTTTCAGTATTCAATCATCTTGTGGATGGTGATGCTGAGGGGCAGGAAGAATCTCCAGTAGCAGTCAGTCTTGCAACAATACTAATTAGACCTCTGATTAAAGACTGTTGCTATATGACTATAAAGACGTGCTAACAGCTCAATATATACTCAGTGCACCAAAGATGACACGAGCACTGCTAATCCGCCTCATTTGCTTTTGCATCTACTTTTTAAATTTGTCTGGGCGTTTTGTCAGGAAGCTGGGTAGAGAGGTATTGATATGATCAGAAGATGATGGAAGAGATGGTTCGAACTTCCGTCTTCTCTCTCTCTCTGCATCCATAATACCTCCTGTTAAACTCGGCTGGGATTTTATGTAACGTAACTAAACAGAGGTACTCCAAAACATGCCGCCATCTTGAAAGACAGAAGTTAGAATTCAGATTTTTGGAAACTAAAGAATGTAGACATGAAACATTTAAGACTTGGGATGCTTACAGGATGTTTGAGACGTTTTTTCAGGAAGTTTAAAGCTGTGACATCCATTCTTTTTTCCCCCCCAGAGTGAATAACACTGAGCTAAGCCTTGCAAGCTTTAATGCTAATGCTATAAACCTTCCTTCCTTGAGATCTCTCGACACAGAAAGAGTCAGTGTAGGCGCTACCACTCCCACATGATGCAGCAGCCAAAAGCGGACTAGCAGTTACAGATATTTGTAAAATTAGATAAAAAAATATCTCAGTAGACGGAAAAATAAAGAACATAAAAGCACAAGGTACGATCGCTTAAATCCTCGCGTTTATCTAGCCGAGTTGAAAACAACCCTAATCAACATTCTGAGGAGGGCAGAGGTCCACAGCTGGACCAGTCATTGTAACTGGTTTAATTAGGAAACACTATTTCTCACTGTATTGTTTAACAGGAGATGAGGGAACGGGGGCGACTCAGAGTGGGGGTGGGTGAGCCAATTAAAAACCTACCTGCCATGAGAGGTGGAGATCCCCCGCTCTCCCATCGCCCTTATCACTTATTCATCTCCAAAGAGTTGCAGGGTTGTTTTTTTTCCCACACCAATGGAGTTGGGTTTTGTTAAGGACGGCGCATTTTTTTTATTACCTTCGCACAAATCATTGTTTCGGCTTATTAAGTCTGGCTTATTTTCCTCCTTCACTCGGAAATCTTGACAGTCCATTTCCTGTGGCGTCGCGAGAAAATAAAAAGGTCAGCGTCGTGCAAGGGATAGACACCCAGATGTATAAAAAGCGGAGCCACGATCTGATAATTTATGTAAAAAAAAAAAAAAACAGCATTGGTTTGCTTTTTCTGGTAAGCGTATACAAACACTGGAGGAGACGAATATATACATTAACCTGGGAGCTCAGCAGGGAGCTGCAGACTAGGGTAACTCATTAACTTAGCATCATTTACCTGCACAACCACTACCTCAAACTCACATTAGGGGACATGAGGGAGGGGGTTAGAGTGACTCAGGCTGATCTGGTGTCCCCACCATCACAGGAGCTACTAGGAACCATTATTGGTGTGTCCCTGTCGTCATTACCACGACTCCCCTGCTGTCACAAAAGTATCAACTTAGCAGCCCAACGAGGACCTCGGCTATTGTTTTACACTCATCTTTAACCATAAAAGAAAAACTTTCTTTTAGATGACAAGAAATCTGCTAATGCCCACACACCCTATAAAACCAGTGCCTGTAATCTAGCGGATTTAGTGGTAATATCTGGCAACAGTTGGGACATAAGAGTTGTTAAAGCTCCGACTCCTTATGTGGGGAAAAGTGAGACTTTTGCTGTTATTTTGTGACTCCGCAATATTAAGCATTTTAAAAGTATTTCTGCTGGAACGTATTAATTATAGTCGAATGCAATAATCTCCAACCAGACAGCAGATCGGACAGAATTGGAGCCAAAACAGAACTTCACTTCTCACTCTGAAGAGTGCCGGTCTGTTAAGTCTCTAAACAACAATTGTTTCAGACGTTTTCCATCTTCTTCATTGGAGAAGCCGTCATAAAAATCTTCACATTGTTTAATCATATATAAGTTAGAGACTTGGCCATTGTTTGATGTATATTTATGTGTACGTGTGTCAGTTTTGGTTGCGGAAAAAAACAATTGCTGTGAGCGACAAGCCTGGATATATAATTGAAAAAGGAACTCCGCGACAATAATGATATATGACTTTAATAATACCTATAAGACGAAGGGAGTAATCTTGTCTTCTTGCACAAAGGGCGTGCTGATTTTGATTTCCATTTAGCATTCCTTTTTCTTTTACCCCTTCCACCGACTTACCCCGCCAAATCAAAACCTTAATTCCAGTTGCTGTGGAAACTTGCTGCCTGGATAATAACTACAGCTACTGCCATCCTCCTTTACGTGGGAGCAGAAGGGAAGAAGTGGCATGCGTAGAAGTTAACTGTGCTCTAATGAGGCTCTGTGTGTAACTGAGATCACAGCTAGCCAAGTGCTGTGGTGTCGCCGAGCTGACCTGCGCAATTAGCCCTCTGGGAAGGAGGGAAAGGAGCAGTAGAGAGCAAACGGTTGCCTAAAAATGGAGCGCAATCGTGCTCCAAAGCTAAATAGCTCATCTGTGCGGAATATATACAGAAACACCTCGTAAATATTCACCTGTCTTCTGTTCTTAGTATTCTTTGTTCATTGTGACGGGAATAAAGGTGTGTGGTCGTGCGCCGTCTTAATAAGCTCTTCTTTCTAGTGCAGTGGAGAGTCGGGGGGCGGCTGGTTATCAGCAGACGGTACAGAGTGTGAGAAGGCTGTATGCTGCTGAGGAAAGGTGTGTGACCAGTTGTCTATTTTTGGGAGGCAGGGCAGGAAAGAAAGTATAACTAGTATATACAGATACAACTTCTACTTTGCTTCTTGTGACAAACAGCGAATCAAGAAAAAGACTTGGTTAAGCGAAAGTCCAGCATCAGTGACGTGATTCTGGGTGCCGGACAGGCTGGTCTATCAATTTTAAACCGTCACAAAAGTAAAATATCATCCGAGTCGCATATGGAAAGCGGGCAAAAACAGATTATTAAAGCTGCTAAGTTCATAATTAGACAAAAAATGAAAACCTTAATCCCACCATTGAAACACAATCCAAAACAGCTTTTTAGACCCAAAATGAATCACCAATCCTCCGAGGACATCCACTGTCGCCTCGCGATGCGGTGGAACAACAAACATGCAGCAACAGCTTGAAGGCGGCGCGTCAATATGGACAGAAAACCCTCTGAGGGGAGCTTTTAGTGACGCCTTGTTGAAACTATGCCACAAATGGTTCTGGAAGGGAAGACGGAAATCCAGCCTGGTACAAAAAAATAGGTTCATCCACTAAAAAGGCAGATATACGAGCTCTCACATCTGCAGAGATGAAGAAACTCCAGAACAGGTTGCCAGAACCGAGTAGCCTTTGAGCAGGTTTGCATATTTAAATAGGGATGATTAATGTCTTTTGGGCATAATTGTGTGACATAATAGTAATAGTATACTTTTGTTACGGAAAAAAATCTATCCGACATTGTAAAATCCAACAAGCAAATAAAAAAGGGAACAAAATTGGAGCTTTCTTGTTTATAAAATGATATATGCTGCACACACACCTCCAAATTGCGTAGAAAAAATATATTCCAAAAAACTAAGAACAGTTTAGCGAGATTTAATCTGATTTACACATGAAGAAACTATTACACTGAACACTTAAGCTAAGAACACCAGTGCGCTTGATGCCTTTTTTTAAATGGAGAAGCAGCAGGTAGGTTTGAGCAAATGAGAAGCCTGGCCTTTTTGAGAGTCACAATACAAAGAAACCAAGTGTATAGAAGAGAAAATAATGACTCAGGTCTATACTTTTTACATTTTCTCCTGTCCTTGACAATGCAAGGCGCCGAAAAAAGAAACACGGAATAGACGGGAGAACAGAAGACAGACGGATTGGTTCGCCAAAGCCGCTGAGAAAGAGCGGCTCAGCTGGGGAGGAGTAAGGAGCTTAGGAATATATGGACCTAATGCAGCTCCCGTTCAGAGGCACAGGAAGAACAGTTAATCAGCCGAGCAGAAATGTTATCACAGTAATTAGATTGCTCCGCGTGTGTTTGGAGAGGAGCACGCTTATCCCAGCGGAGCTTCCCGTAAAGAAAAGATGGGAGACAGTGAGAACAGGGTGAAAGGAGTAAATGGGGAAAAAAAAAAACAGGGGAGCCAGACATAAAGAAAAGCAAAGAGCTGTGATGTAACACACTCCCCCCTTCTCCACTGCTGGCAACACGGCGCTCTGAAACTATTTCAAGCTCCAAATAGACTGGATGGCATTCCTTTTTTTAATATTGGTGCGGTTTTCCTTGTCGAAGCAAGGATCAGGCTACAAGAGGCCAACCTAAGTCACAGAAGACATCTGATAACCCGCTTCGACCGACACAAGCGCTCCTGCAGCTCTTAAAAAAAAAAAATGCAAATCTGCCAGTAGGCATAATTAAATCTATTCATCTAAATTCCTCTCCATATGCGCCAGCAGTTGGACCCAAATCAGCTCAGGTTAATAGACGTGAGCATTGGTTAGGAGGGAAAGTGCAGCTGGATCTAACTGATGCTAAACTTTTATTTATTTGAGTTTTTGCCAAAGACGCGCTGGTGTGGCCAAAAGAAAGGCAATGTCTTTAATTTTTATATCAGCTTTAAATTAGTCTAATTTATCGCCTAGAGAAGACACGATTGAGGCAGACCGGTATGAATGCCTAGCAAGTTGTTCCCCGGGGAACCGGAGGTGGATATGGAGCGCTTGTCTTAATCAAAGCCTGGCCGGTCCCTGGAGAATAGATGCTTCACTCAGACAAAAGTGAGCGATGACAAAATAAGACCCAAGACTGTGGGGAAGAGGGGATTTCTAGAGTCGCTTCCTGGTCGTATTTAACCCAATTTTCAAAATCGACATACGCCAAAACCAACTGGAATTGGTGGAATTGTGAGAAGGCAGCTTCATCTGTCCCCCTCTAAAGCAACTCTACCCCCTTCACTTTCTCCAGAGTAACTGTATGAGGCCCTTTAGTCTTGTGCGTTTTCCCACACATGTATCGCCTGTCAATAAAGTCTAAACTAGCAGTTTAGACTGTTCTTGCATATCCACCCCTTTTGTCGCAAGATATTGTTTTAAATGAGGAATTTAACATGACTTGCTCCGAGGTAAATGCCCTACTGACGTGATATAATATTTTTGTAGAGTGTTTTTTTCTGTTTTCCTCCCCGAAAACAAAATCTCCCTAACTTTTTGTGTGCCGACACAATAGGACTCTTATAGTTCATACTTCCAATGTAAGTAAACTGTGAAAACATCATTCCTGCCTTCCCCCCCAGACCCTTCTGGTTGCAGACCAGTTGTAGACTTTTGTAGACCAATTGATTTTAGATTTTTTTTTTTTTAGAGACTATTGTAGACCACTTTTAGACTTTTTCCAATGGTAGACCAATTGTAGACTCCTCGATAGCTCCAGACGGACACACTATGAAAAACGTTGGCCTCCTAGCGAGACAAACATCCTTGCACGAGATTTAGTTAACCACCTCGGTCTGGAAAGCAGGGATCATGCTCTGGGTGTGTTTCAGTGTGGGATGCTGAGGGGGAGAAAGCAGCCTGTTCCTGCATGTGTCCGTCATTAGCGGACATTAAATGAGAGAGGAAGTCCATCAGTCAAACATGGCTACACGACAGCTGGAGAAGACGGGACCGATACCAGAGGTGTAATCACTTCCAGGCGCCTCCTCTCGCTTCGAGTGAACATCTCCTGGTGGGTAGCTAAGACCCCACGCTAATAGGTTGTGACTGCTTCATGAGGCCATGCGAATCCTCCTCATTGGCCCGAGAAAAGGTCGCCGAGCCGACCGGCTGTTGCGGATATGTCTGCGCCTCAAACGGTCCGTCCCTAGAGGACGACTCGAATGTCACGACTCCTCGATCAGGAAGTGATGGATCAGAAAACTGATCGCCGCAAACAGAAAGATACGAAACCTCTTAAAAGGTATCAGCAAGTAGGAGCTGTACGTGCTGTACACGGTGTAGGAAAGCTCAAAGAAAGGAAAAAAAGTAGAGGGTTGTTTTGACTGGCCCTTTATCAGCTGATATATATGCATGAGGATTTCCTCATCTTCACCGTCAATTCCCTGTTGTCCCTCCGATTTTTTTGACTGACAGCTCGCATCAGTGCCAATAAACCTGCACATCATTTCAGCAAATAGTTCCCGACGCAGCGAACGGCAGAAAGGAGGAGAGAAAAAGTTAATTTGTTTTTTTCCGGCGGCTGCCGACAGCGATAGCGGCGCTACATCTGTGCGCCGCCGCGGCAAAACTTGTAAATTAGAATTGTGCCTCGATGGTGAGCACAGGAAGCCGCTTCTGCTGCGTAAAAGCTCATTTTCACCCACAGCCCTAAAAATAAATAAATAAAAATAAACACATGGCAGCTTTTTTTTTTTTATATATATTTAGGGCATCAGGAGTCTTCCAGGAATAAAAACGTCTGCACAAGCCTGCATTACGAAGAGCAGAAGGAAATGGTTTTATTCACTCGTTTGATTCACTCGTTTCTGATAACAGTTTTTGAAACATTACGCAGCAATTTTGAGGCTAAGTGAAAAAGCTTCCACTGCTGGAGACTTTGACAAGCTTGAGGGGCTGGGAACAGCAGGGATCGTTATTAAACAAAGAGAAGAAGAAGAGCTGTGTGGGCATTTTTGGCATGCTGGTTCAAGCTTCTTCCCAGTCCAGGTTGGATTAATCACAAATCAAAAACGGGATCTTCAAAGGCCTCCTCTCACTAATATGAAGCTTGCAGTGCGAAAGGTTGTAGAATTTGAACGGTTTAGCGCGCAGGTTAAAAAATACTGGACATAAAAAATATAAAATACGACACAAAAATGTGAAAGAAAATATGAAAAACGATAAACAGTTGCGAGAGTCCAGCTCAAGTCACGCTTAAATTGCAGGATTGCAAGTCCCCAATTAGTCTAGAAATTGACAAAGGATGAGCTTGATTATGATTCAGGGGATTTGATGACGCATTATGGGATGGTAATGGCTTCCTGTAGCTCTTTCACAATGTCTGCCTGTTAAATAAGGATGCCTGCGGCAGAAATTTTCAGATAAAAGCACTTCCTGTTCCATTTATTTAAAGGTTCAACACTCCGACTGAAAGTTACCTTGTTCATCATGTTGTTTTACACTAATTTGTTAGCATGTATAACCCTATGCATGATTGGTATTAAAGTATTTTCTTGTAAAGACTTTTGAGACGACATGTTTAAAATAGAGGCTATATAAATTTCCTCAAGTATGAATGAGTGTTTTATTTTTAACAGGGTAAATATCCCATGTCACACGTAATAGGCAGCCTTTTCCAAGATTTCTTGCAGGATAAATTACATGAAAATGTTGTGGGATTAATAGACTTTAAATTAATTTATTAGGTAATTTGGGTTCAAGAACAAAGCCCAGATTATGATTGCTAATCTACAACGACGTGGGGGTTAGAGGTGAGATAGACGTCATGACGTTGACGAGGAAATCCTCATTTCTTTAGAGATTTGAAACTTTCCTTGCTTATGAAAGACTTACATTAGATATTGGCCTTAACGACTTAAAAGATAACGAGGAGGCTCATTGCACATTGGAGATTACCACGAGAAATGTGTAACACGGGATTAACCAGGGTAAGTAAACTGCAGCAAAACTGGGTTTTTTCTTCTAAACCTGTGCAAACAAGTAGATTTTCTGCATCTCTTGTCCATTTATGCTGGAGAGATGTTCATGGTCGATGCTTTTCCAACATCCCACTCTCTGTGATAATGTGTTTAAGGCACCCATGATTAGTAAACCATAGTTGTGTCTTCTATGAAGTGTTTTGCATGCATTATTTAGGATAGAGATGAATAGAGATGCACAGCAGATAGATATGTCTCGTGGGATGCATCTACATATAGAACCTGCTGCATATTTCATAGACTAATAGTGAAGCCTCCACTTCATACCAGCACAGCTGGGCGTCCCTAAATGTCGGAGGACTCAAAAAAAATCCACCTGCAGAATCTTAAACCAGCCCAAGGATTAGACGTCGCCTCCCTGATTTTGCCCCCGTTTAGAGCTTAAAAGTCCCCGCTAAGACGTTCACGAAAACATGTCAGAGGGATTTTGGTTCGCCCGCCGACGCCGGTGACAACCACGGTTCGTTCAAACAGCAGTCTACCTGCAATCTTTCCATTTGCTGTTATCCGTGACGGGCTTAGTCATCCAACGCATGAAAAACCTGCAAACAGAAAACGTGTTTGCCCATTGACTCTATTGCTACTGCATATAATTGTTTGTTGTTGTTTTTTTTACACTTCAATACAATTTTGCAAAAACTAAACTAAAATAATAGAAATTCTAAGCAGTTCTGTCATTTATAATTACAAAGAGTTCGCAAAAACTGTCCGGAAAGACTTGCTGGCCTAACAAAAATGACTCCAATATAGCGTCCAAAACCTATTTAGGGGCTCACAAGAAGTCGTCATTCAAGTGAAAAGTTTTAATCCATAAACTTCGCGATGATCAATAAAACTATTAAACCCTAAAATGGTTTACTGGACTACTTAAATAAATTTGTTCTGGAGGTTAAAATAATTTCAGAAAGATGTATAATAGAAAATGCAGTGGTGGTAGGGTGATGATCTGGGCCCTGGGACATGAATTCAGCTCTTCAACAGATAAACCTGCGTAATGCGGCATGATATTACAAGTTATTAGCCGACTGATACCTTTATGAGTTTTAAAAAGCAAAATAAAAAAAGAAGAAAGGAACACATTGAGAGGGTACATATTTTTCCACAGTACGTATAATGAGAAGAACATTTAAGATACGTAAGGTTTAGCCCTGGAACAGCAATTCCTTAGGGAGAGAAAATGAGTATTAGAATGAGTTCACAATAACAGCAGTGATCCATCAGAAATCAGCTGAGAAGTGAGACTCTTATTTGACAGCCAGACTTTAGCTCTGCACGGCGAGGCCCACCAGTGACAACTTTCCCACCCCGCACTTTCTGAAACCAAGCGATAGGACGAGAGCGGAACGGACGCCGCTAATTGGCTTGCCTCCCTGTCGGATTTCTGCAGCAGCGCAAACGGGAGCGCAGGAGGAAGAGGAGGGCGCGCGGTGGAGGTGATTTAACATGATGTCATACGCGGATTTGTAAACAGGCAAGCATTCATGTCCCATGAACTGTTTAAAGCGGTGTTGGCGTGCTCCGATAGAGACGGCGCCGCGTTGATCCTCCCCGGGACGGCGTGGGTGACGGGATGCGGGACGGACGGGTAGAGAAATCCCTACTTGTGCTACGAAGCAGATGGACGTACTGTAAATGTGATTTTTCAATGGATGACCTTGTCAGCCAGCCTTTTCCCACGATGGTTCGCCAGCAGCGATGTTGACAGAAAACAGACGAGTGGTGGAGGCGCGGGCCCAAGGCGTCGTTCTAGGAGAAGACTTGGCCGCCGTCTGCCGAGAGCAGACAAGACGAGCTACCGGGCCCAGAAGTCTGAAGGGCCCTGCCATTCGTCTCGTTTTATTTGGGAATCGGGGATGGGAGAACTGAGATAGCAGATATGACGGCGACTTCAGGCGGATGGGTACAGAAAACATTCGTTACAAACCTAATGAACGTCTTCCTATTAAAACCGCTGGGTTATTTACAAAGATTTCAGGAGATCAAAAAGAAATAATTCATGTTACATGTTAGTTCTGTACTAAAATAGAAATTTCCCACAGCTTGATGCTGCCACTATCATGCACCGAAGAAAAACTGTATTCGGAAAGACATGCAGACTCAGTTTTCCAAGTTAAATCATGGTTTGGGTATCAAAATGTTAATTTTCTCCCTGATAACACATCATCCGACCTGAGCAATTGATCTCTGCAGCTTCTCCAGAATTGCCACATGTCTCCTGGCTGATTGCAGATGTACATTTTTTTTTAAAATCATTTCATAACGTAAACTCTATCAACTTCTCCATAACCTTTTTTCCCTGATGAGTCTGTTGTGTTCCTTGTTCTTTATGTTTGCTAAAGTTCCCAAACGAACCTTTGAGACCTTTAACAAACAGCAGCAGTTACGTAGACTGAAAATAAGATTATGTCCGCACTTACCTGTATCTATTATGGGAAAACTGTCAATGTAAACTGCCAAAGAAAGAAAGCCCAACAGCTATCCTAGGAGAATCTTGCCTTTAATTCGTCTATGTAGCTTTTTGTATATCAATAGTATGGCTGCACCACATATATCACAAATATATCATTGTTGGCCAATAGATTTTTAGCAGTTCTTGAGTTGTATTTTTCATTTTAATCCAACATTTTGTGAGTGTAATCTCATACCAGACACAAATGAACGTGCTAAAAAGCCAAAGCTCACAAAGAACAAAGAGGAAAACACCTAATATGGTGGATTTGGTCATTTTCAACTAATAGTGACTAGAGTCTAAAAGAGAATAAAATTTCTCTTATATTTAAGAGTGAAGCTGTGACTTAATGAGATATTTATTTGTTGACCATAATTTGTTGAAAAAACCACTATTAGCTGATTTGCTGGAGCATGAGACATCATTAGAAAATGTTTCAAACATAGTATCTTCAAATGATTCCGTTGCTCTTTATGTGTTTTATGACTTAAAAAATAAAAAAAAACAGATGAAAGTTCTCTCTGTTCGACCTCGTTCATCTTCCGGCTGCTGATGACGGGCGACCAGTCGGTCTGATTGAACGCGACAAATGTAAAGAGGGTTTGACTTTGCCAATCCGTCAGCCGTCGTAACGCATCCCTCTTACCTGCGTACACTTTGATTATGCAAGCAGGTGAAATCAGGCGAAACGATCCAGTTCGGCTCTTTAAATCCAAAAAAAGTGACACAAAACGAAAAAAAGAAAAAACAAGCAACTTCTGAAGGTCACCTGCTCCTCAAATAATCGAGCGGCTAAACTAAATATTAGCAAGGACAGGGGCCGACCTCTAGCTGATCGCTCCACACACTTCCACTGCTGAGGTAAATGGAGGTCATATGTGCATAATTTGCCTTTTTCTCCTAATATTGCTAAAAAAAAAAAGGCTTTTGAGAGGAGCAATCATATTGCCACAGCATAATGTTCTGGCTAATGAAGTCATGTTTCTAGTTGAATAACAATCTAGTTGGTGAGATAAAGGCAGGGCAGAGAGAGGGGAGAGTGGTGCAGCAGTGGAGCCGGGAAGCTTTCGCAACACTCAGGCTGCTTTTGTCGAGTTGGAGATGCAGCCCTGGATTTAGAGGCTGTTGTGATAAACCGAACACTGCCGATTTACTTTCTTTGAGTGTGTGCCTTAAAACCTTGCGGTGTGCGTTCACAGGAAGCTAAACGTCGTAGGAAAACATAATCTGTGGAACGATTTCAGATCCAACAAAAAATAAATAAATAGGATAACCCGGACTTGGCGAATGGCGTTCATCCCCGGCTGCAAGTCCTTGATGTCGCCCTTCCTGGCTCCTTCCCCCACCGGCACCACCGGGGCCAGCATCCCCTCCATTACCGCCGCTGACACTGCGGCCGATTGGATTCTTATCGGCCATCTGTAGTCCGAAGCTCAGGCCGCGCTATCTCTCGTCACAGCCCTAATTGAATCCCGAGTGTTAGAAGTGTGGCGATACACTGACCGCGGCGTGTCACTGCCAACAGATAAGGGGTCGGCTGCTGGAGGATTGGATCGCTGCGAATCAGGATGGGGACGAGTTGATAAAGGGGTGACGAGCGTTTTTGGGGTTGGCACCGCTTTCCTGGGACTTAATAATGGATACTGTCCATTACAGAGATGGTGGTGTTCATATCCAATCGGCCCTATGTCGCAAAATCCTTCTGGTGCTCAGTGGGGTAATTGGTTGAAAGTTAAACAAGGGAGGGGAAGTAGGGCAGGGAGCGTTTCTTTCTCGGGCACTTTCTACACAAACAAGTGATTTAGTTGCTACTTAAATTTCAAGGCTTTTCCTACCTTAACAGGTTAAAACCTTTCTTCTTGCTCTTTGGTCTTGGCTCCAGATCTATAGAGTCATCCATCTTTTTCTTCAGCCTGGTCTTCTTCCCTTTCTTCTTGCCCTTGGTCGTCTTCTTCTTCTTCCCCTCGTCTGCGTCCAGGTCCTGCCGAGAGGAGGTGCTGGCGGGCGTTTCGTGGCCAGAGCTGTTGTCGGACATGTCGTCATCTGAGGGGAATCAGACGGGTAGGACATGTAAACGGGGAGGATTACCGGGTTACTACGGTTAGAAATATAACTACAAATGTGTAAACGTATATTTGAGCATGCAAATTTAATGTCGTTAGCAAACAGTTGTTGTTTCACTTGTTACCATTTAAACATGAAACCGGTAATTTAGGAGCTAATCTACTCTTAGCTACCAGCCTAGAAACCCAAAATCACAAAGCAAAAGGGGGCACCAAACTTAGATATGTATAAATCTAGGTTTTGAACTGGATTTGGCCCAGAGAAAACTTATAATTTGGTCTTGCAAAAGCATAATGAGCCAAAACACATGGCAAGAAACACACAAAAAACTAAACGGTTTGTTGCAAATGCGCACTTGCACAGGGTGGCATTGAAAAGGGGGTGAACAGGCACGACTAAAAAGAAAATGTAACTTATGTAACTGTTGTTCGCTATTGATTCTTTTGAGGGTGACAATAACAATTTGCTCACTGCTTCAATGCAATGAAGTTAAAGGTTTAACCTTTTTCATTTTTTTTCATGGCGAGGTACAAAGTTACTGCAATAAATGAGGATTTCAATGGTGATGTTTTTTGTTTTATTCTGACACATACTGTATTTACCAGGATGCCCTTTTATGTCTGATTCCATACGTAAGTTGAGATTTGCTCAAGTTTGCTTCTTTTTTCCAGTCAATAATTTAAAAAATATATAAAAAATGTGGTCCCTCTAAATCTCAGACAGAAATCACACCAAAAATCAGGCGACTCCGTGGTGAGAAGGTGAGCCAAGAAGAGTATGCTTCTCTAAGACACAAAGCCACTCTTTTCTAAATTGCTGAGTGGATAAAAATCATATAGCATTTCATTAAGGTACTTAGGCTAAGCGCTGTCCTCTCCTGCCTCTCCTCTGGCTCGTCCTCCTGTGCTAGTGCGCTAAAAAGCTTCGGAGTATGGTCGGCAATTTAAAGGGGATACGATCTGTCTTTCATTACGACAGTGGACACTTTCTGAGCAGTTTTTTAAATTTTTTATTACCGTCTTCCGACGGTCCGTCGTAGGATTTGTCGATGGCGTTGCGGAAACTCTGGTTGCACGCCCGGCCGCGGACCACCTGCTGCCGGGGCTTGTGGAACGGGACTGGGGCTTGACTCCGGCTCTGCTGGGCCTCGGACACGGCCGTCTGGAGGCTCTCCAGGGAGCTGGACTTGATGAGGCCCAGGGTGGGACCCAGCGCCTCTCCAAAATGGGAAACTTGAAAACAAAAAAGAGGTTTTATTGACATTCTCAAATCTTTTTAACGACTAATTTAAAACTAGCAAATTTCCATATGCTGTCTGTTGACAGCAACTCCCACCAGGAGATGAATCTAAATCATATGCATGGGGTCCAGAAGGGGAGGAAATATTTACATTTCAGTGGCTACACATGGAAATATTGAAAGATATTTTAAATGTTAGAGCATTTAATGGTGCCTGAAAACCCCCAAGGCCAATGCCCTTTCAATGTTTTACCCAATTCTCACAACTAAAGCTGAACATGACGAGAATGAAGAGGCAGAGAAATGGCTAGCTAATGGATGGGGGGGGGGGGGGTAGAGTTTTGCTCTGAATTAGTAATGCAGCCTCTGCTAAAATGAGACGGAATAATCTCATTGAGATCACAAGCTTTTAGCAAAACCAGCCAGCTGCTTACAAAACATTACATTTGTACACATCTCCCAGAGTTATATTTCCTTATTTAATTAAAGGGCATGTGCATTAAACCCCCTGTAAAAATGACTCCTCCCTACAATTCAATTTAGGGGAAAGTTTACTTTTCCGTAAAGAACTGATGAAGAATGTAGAAAAGGTACTTTAATAATTCAGTGCACCGAGAGTAATTAATCTCGCAGACACGCCGAGGTTACGCTCGCGGTTTAAAGGCTATATTTCAGACTCAAGTATAATCAAGACCAAAACGCTTCACTCGCAATATTGAAAATCACGCCCAAAACAACTTAATATTTAGCAATTAGATTTTCTGGTCTGGCCGTAACTGTTCAGCACTAAAGTGGAATTTAAATTGGGTAGAATAAAACTATTGTCCTCCTTTATTTCTGAACCACATTTAATTGAATGCATATGTACGAAAATTGGAAGCTCTGTGCTTTTTTTTTTTCAATACAAATATTAGCTTTAATATAGTTGAGCAAAGGATAGCATTCTCGCATCAATCTCTCAATCTGTCTGAGCTGTTTGGAGTGAGCGTTTCAACTTGCATCAAAAGATACCTGTAGATTTTAAACTGTTTACTGTATAAAACTACAGGTTGTAGTTGAAGTCAAACAAAAAATTTCAATCTTTATTCAACTGAAAGTAGCATTTAAAAAAAAAATGTTATATGTTTAAAGTCTTTAACTCAGCAAATGGAGTAAAATGAGTAACAACTATTGGGGCATTAGTGTCTTCCACTGAGCAAATGATGAGTACATCTGGAAAAAAAGGACCTCAAATGCACATTCAACCCAGAGGAACAAATAGCTAGCTTAGTCTCAACCCCACTGAAAATGTATGGACTGTTTTTAGACAAAAGGTCAGCACAAAGCCACTTCGTATTAACTAGGAGGTCAAATCTCCAGCCACAATTATGACAAACCCCCCCCAAAAAACCAGCCAAGATGGTCAAAGTACAACTGGTTGAGGAACAAACGCCTGAGTATCAGCGGGGGTGTATTTCTTTGACGGATATAAACGCATGGATAAGAGAAAAAAATGTAACCATGTGCATCCAAGTGAGTGATTTTATTATAAGGTATTTGTTGTTTGCTCTGAATCTGCTTTCAGTATAGATAGAGACAACGAAACAATGTTTAAGAAGTTGAACGTTAGTGTTAGAATATCAATTTATGCTGCAAAATTATGAAAATGCAAAGTTATACCCACAATTCAGTTGGAAAATAAAAAATCTCATTTGCTTTAACATCCTATCAAGGTAATACGTAGGACTCTTCTTAGCAATGATGTTTGGAGGATCAACCTTCTGCACTGCCTGTCTAAATAAAAATCCTCAAATGGTTCAAAACAACATTCCAGTTCTCTGAGAAACTGAATTGTGAAATTAACAGCGAGTCTAACCGTAAGTGAGTTCATAAAGATACTGTGTGCAGGTGCGGCCTCCCAGACGGCTGATTCAGCCGGGAGGCACCCGGGTATAAAGAAAGAGGAGAGATATCAGAGGACAAGAAAGTAAATGTCAAGAAGATCCTGCTGTCGGAGGCAGAAATTGAAGGACGGCTGGGTGAGAAGAATCCCACCAACAAAGTGAGGGGCAACAAATTCATCTTGGCCGCACAAAACGGGAGCAGCCTTTTCACTCTTCCCATGGAAGGACTTCTTTGGATCATGGCACCAACTTCTAAAGCCTCTTTCTGTCGTTTTAGATGCTCCTAAATCTTCCAAGTGAAACTGAAGCAAGGAGGCAAACTAAGCGAAGCGTCGCTGCCTTTTAAGTCCCAAATTGACTTTCTGAGAGGAAGTGGGATTTATGGAGAATAAGGGGTTATAAATAGAGAGGAGGGAGCGCTCAGGAATGAAACGCTCAATTTGAGAGACAGGATTTGTGTCACAAACGTAATTACGGCTGTCCAGCTCACAGCCTGATAGAATTAAGCTCCTTGCCAATGCAGTGCGGCGCTGCACGCGGGACGCCGTGCGTCTTGAGCGCACGGGACGGATGTGTGTTAAATACAAAACGTGGGAAGTTTCACACAAACATTCACAATACTGCTCCTACGAGATAGCGGTTTGTGTGTGTGTGTGTGTGTCCTTGACCGCTTAGATGAAAAGTGAGAAGAAATATGAGAGCAATTTAGTTTTTCTGGAGCGTGTTTGTGTGGCGGCGGTGGCGCACTCATTCCCTGCGTGTCAGGCGGCTCAGGCTGGAGGTAAATGAATAATGAGGGTTTAATAGGACGGATGAGACGAGGGGAGAGAGAGAGGGACGGCTATCATTGCCAGCTCGATCCAATGGAGGGTGAAATCGGCGTTTATCACATATCGCCGCCCGCCGTGCCAGCAGATGCTCTCTGGGATCTGTTCGCATCGTGTCTGCCTGATTGCCACCGGTTCAAGCGGGTGCACACACATCTCGCAAACAACTTAACAGCCAAATGATAAAAAAATTTAAAAAAAGAACGGCACTGATGGGCAATGTCCTTCACAGATGTAAGGCTCCTCAAGCCAAGATCAGGCCGTAGCACCACGATCTCGCTTAGTTACGCCACTTTGATCCCACACAGTTAGCAAACGGCTGCTTCTAGTAGTAAAAGTTTCAGGAAAAACCACATAAGATCAAAACCTGAGCGGAGAAAAGGGGTCCTGAAAATAGAAAGATCTATAATTTCTTAGTTTTTATAAATAAAATACCGGATACAGTTTGGGTTGCGTAAACGGTTCTAGTTTTGAGTCAGAAAGGCGTCACAAGATGGTTCGTTCATAAAGGGACATTTTCAAGCAGCTGAACTCAATTAGGTTGTAAGATTGAGACAGAACAAAAATCTATAACGAGCAAAAGAGAGATTACGACAAAATCCCCCAAATAGTTCAACTAATTTCTGGACTCACCATCTAAATGTTGCAGCTGGAATCGAGACTTTTTTTGGAGCACGCCATTTCAATTCAATTCAATTAAAAAATTATAATTTGTCCCAAAGGGCAATTAAATTCTGCCATAACTCATATTATCCAAGTATCTTTCAAAGTGTGGACGTGGATATTGATCCTGTGTGGGCAAGAGAGATTTCCAGTATTAGTCAGTCTTGCAACGAATCTATTAGGGCCTCTGACTGAAGACTGTTGCAGTTCGATAGTCGAGTGAATGTCATATGCTAAGAGCTCCTTTTTAAGGGAGCAGAGAAGATGTATTTCTAAGTAGTAAAAACACCAAACACTAATCCACATCGTTTACTTTTGCTGCTCCTCTGTACATTTCTGCTCTGTGTCCAGGATGCCTCCTTCCTTTAACTCCTCTTTTTTAGATCAGACTACTGGTTATATTTGAGCTTTTGATTTTGACATGATTGTGTGTCTGACTCTGATGTTAAGAGGAAAAAAAAAAAAGTTTCCCATCCATCGCTGGCCTGTTTTGGCGAACCTTTGAGAACTGAACACTCCTGTTTCCTGTTTCTTAGCTGACATGGCAACTTTGGTCATGCGCCGCTTCAGCTCATCCGGCTGAAGGTTCAGAGGTGGTATTCTGCATACCACAGTTTTAACAAGTGGTTATTTGAGCCACTGTTGCCTATTGTTGATCAGTCAGCACATTCTCCTTTGACCTTTGACCGCTGCTTAGAGGATATTTCTGTTGAGGACCATTAATCAACTCTCTCAAGAATCCCGATGAAGCCCAACTTGCACCAACAACCATATTTAATCTAAAGCTCATTTGTGAATAAACAAAAAAGTATAAGGCCAATTCAATAGCAATTGAACAACGAACCAATTCATGTTCCAGATGTGCAAAAAATATGTTCTCTCAGAACGAACTGTATTCGACATTTAGTCTGTGATCCTAAACACGCGGACGTCCACCTGAGCATATGTCCGACTGACACCAATCACATGGAGATGTGTGAATCGTGACTTCCCCAGAGGTTGGACGTCGTCATGCTTGCATTAATGCAGAGAGCGGTGAAGTCTTTGCCTAGAGTGTAGCCGCGGGCTCTTTCTTTCTGTGAGAGGGACGGAAAGGACTAACGCGGCACCATTATCCTGCTTTGTTCAAGAAAAAGAGCGTCCCTTTAAAAGTGAGAGCGACACGCCTGTAGAGCAATACATGCCAGTAAAAAAGTCCAACTCGTTGTATTAATAAGATATCTGTAAGTACAAACATATTAAGGGACACCCTTGTTTTGTTTCCAAGATGCAAGGAAATTAAAAAAGAAGGGATGGTTGAACACAAGTTTACATAAATACATGTTCGTTTTTTTTCCGTGTATGAAAACTTCTGGTTTTAATTCAATGTGTAAAACCTCAAAATATCAACAGCAACATTTGCCAAAGTCCGACTCAAAATAAACAGTGTGAAAAAAACAAAAAAAACAACAGATTATGCTTTCCTAGGACAAAGGACGGAAGTAGCAGTCAGGGCTTCCTATTAAAATATGCATGAAAATAACTAATTATCCGCTCGAATGAGCTTCTCTAAGGAGGAATGGATTCAAAACGCTGCTGTAAGAGAGAAATTAAGAAAAAAAAAAGGCAAACATTAAGGAAAGAACCGTAAAATGCATCTCGGAAACACCTAGACATGGCTGAGACATCAACCTCTGATCTCAGTCCTATTTGTACAATCGGGGCAAAGCTAAGAAGTTGTATGTAAGCAAAGACTTTCGTCAAACACTTTCTCAGTTTCTGACTTGTAGAATGGGTCAAAAGTCCAACTGGAGAACATGTGGAGCTATTAAAGTACTCAAAAGCATCCTTGCAATCACAAAAACAAATATAAAACAGAAAGAAAATAGTTTGACTTGACTTTTAATGCGCTGACAATACTTTGTATTAAGTTGGTCATTTTTGGAAATAAGCACAAGTACGTCTCCCTTTCAAGAGTCCCAGTAGCGTTTCAACAAACCTTTCAGATGGATTATAATGGCTCCACAGCATGCGGCGCTGCAGAAACCTGCTGCTTCGGTTACAGAAAAAACCCGGGTGTGTGTATGGCGGACCGTAGGCAACAATAGGGGCTGCAGCTCTTTAAAACAGATGCAGAGAGCGTGCACATGTCGCCATTATGCTTGCAGAAGCACAGGTGCTTTCCAATCTCGCATCTAATCTCGGGTTCGGCCAATAAAACATGAAGCCGATGTTCAGGAGAACGGTAAAAGCAGCCCTGGCTAGCCTGTCGCTGTAAAAACACAAAGCAAACACCTGTAAAAAGTGTTGTTTATTTCATTTACAACGAGGTTTATCTTAAATGCATATTTGCATAAACAATTGAAGAATTTAAAAGAGAAAGTCATAAAACACGCAGGAATGCATAATCAAATCGGGAAACTGAGCACGTACAATGACTTATTTTTAAATGTGCATCATATTAAGTCTAAATTGATAAACTATTATATATAAAGGCTTTTTTTTTGTTTACCACTCCCGAGTGACAGGAAGAAAAATGTAAGATATCACCTGCCATATCCCTTAAATCTTGATGAACGGCAAATCTCATCCAATCAACCGACTTCAAATCGAATTGCTTCGTGCGGCTGTACAGCTCGTGGAGGCAAATCGAATTCATGTTATGGCTAATCAAAACTCTCCTTCACTTAAAGGCCGGTTCAATCATTAAGCTTCGTCCTGTTTCTATCCGAATGCACCCAGCTACATTAGAGGCAGACGCGGGAGCTGGATGTAGGCGTTGCGTTGGCAGTAATTGTGTCTGGCCGTGTAGATGCATGAAGAAATGTGGACGTATAGGCTGCGAGTGTTCACCTTCGACCCAGATGAATAGCTCTAATAACTGGAGGGGACTTTAAAGGCCATTTCATAAGTACTGCCTACCTTTGCGGGGTTTTACAGCATGGTTGAGGGGTGGGGCGAAGTATGCAGAGGGTGGCATGTGCCATTAGTGGAAAACACATGATCCACAAAGGAGAACTGAAGGCCGCACTCATATCTGCGTATAGCATCAATTAAAGAATGGCGGTTTGCTCTGAAATAATACAAGACCATACATGTACATAAAATAAACACATAGAGACAGGGAGGAAACACAAGGATTAGTTAGATGAAGCATGTGATTCGCGTCTGGGAATAAACCAAAAAAACCTACGCTGTCTTGAGATGATATTTTGTGAGACTGATGCGATAAACGATGAAATAAATCCAAATTCAGCTTCTTAACAACAAACCAATTTAAACCGGGCCGCTGTAGGACACCACTTGGATGACAAAAGTTATTTCAAACATATTTTTTTAACGTATCAATTGTCTAACCAAACAATATTGAAGACCTGACGATAAATCGCGATAGTTATCGTAACGAGAAAACAACCGGGATAACAATAAACGATAAAATGAAAAGCCCAACTCGAGTTAGTAGCATAATCTGGTATATATTTTTCCCCAAAAAACATTTTTAAATGTAAAACTGGGTTCTCAGTCCCTGTTAAACTTTTTTAATATATGAAACTTTAAAATGTTGTCAGGCTTTAAGTATAGAACCCCAGATAGAAAGATGGAGGGACCAGAACGAGGCATAGACAAACGGATCAATGGATAAATTGATGGATGGTAAAGTTCTAAAATACTAATACGGTTTAACATCTTCTTAGTTTATCACGCAGCTTTGGAGAAATCCAACCTTCTCTACAGGTTTCCAGACTGTGTAGAAACCCCTAATAGACAGCAGCAACTTCTAACTTTGACCAGTGACACTTTAAATCAACATCACATTAGAGGAAAAAGACCTGAGAGACGGAGTAAATACTGTCAAGAGGCGAATATTCAGCATATATTGTATTTAGTGATCACATAATCAGCGCTAACCCGCTGCTAAAGTGGTCATTTGTACAGACACGGGACATTAATAGCTTTTATTGCTGGTGGGTCTAGATTTGGAGAAAAAAAAGGAGGCTGATGTGCTTCTGTGTGCATATTCAGAGTGTGAGTGGGCAAGTAGACAGGAGTCTCAGCTGGATGAGCTCCCAGGTGTGTTGTAAGAGGGCAGCCTGCTGCCTGCTGAGACCTTAGATCCTCGAGCAGGAGAACCGGAGGGCGGAATGAAGGAAGAGCTGCTCAATTCCTCCTCCGGCCGTCCGCGTGGTGTTCGCAGCCGCACACACTCCACAGACACCACTGCTATTGGGTTTGACACGGCAGAGGAAACTCAGAGACTGGAGCATGTTCACCATAATCACATAAGACTGGAACAGATACAGCTGCACCATAGCTGGGAGAAAGGGAGGTCCTAAAAAAAGGATCAGTCTGCCTAGAGAGAAGGATCCAAAGCGAGAATAAAGAGAATTGGATGTAGAACAGAGGGAAGGATAAACTGGAAAAGTGGGAAGAGGATCGGTGTTTGGGGACTGAGAGAGGATGCTAACAGCTGCCGATGGAGAGGTTAAAAAAAAGGGGGGAAATAAAATCAAACTCAAAGCTTTATTGATGACGGACAGGAAAAAGACAGAGGAGGAAAGAGGGTGGGGCAGCTGAAGAAAGTGATGGAGAGAACGATGTAATGCAGGGAAAAGGAAAGGGGGGGGGGTAGGTTTTAGCCAGATTAAAGAAGCCAGGCGGGCCTCTTAAGACCTTCCGCCTAATGAAATATGTCAAAGCTCATAAAGAAGCACTAGGGCCACTTAGGGAGGTGGGCGGCGGTGGCGGCCCCGTCACAGGAAACTAGGCACAAAAAAAACACACTGCATCAGCAAAAAACGAAAACCAAGCAAGAGCCTGTCAATACGCATTAGCCAAGACGGCGACTGGAGAGGAGATGAGGGGAAAAAAGGAAGAAGAAAGGAAGGAATGGATCGCTGTCTGTTTCGTGGATCCTTCAGATATACTGGGACAATCATAAAAAGAGGAGGGAGGGAGGAGGCGCTGAAGCCACTGGTGGGAATGCTGAGTATGGGGAATCTGAGGTCAGCATGGGGACATTAGTTTTAAGGAGGCCACAGCGCTCATCTCCATCCACACAGTTCTTAAATTGAACCATCTGTGAGTAAATCCATTTATTATCCATGTTTTAAGTGTATATTCCTTCTTTCTGAGTGGGTAAATAACCCCAATACGTACGGGTGCACCTTTTAATTAGAATAAAGAGAAAAAGTTACTTATTTGATTCATTTATTGTTATTCTTATGGTTTGAAACAACCACTGGGAACACGGATGACTTTGCAGTCGTCATCGACACTCTCTGTAGGAAGTGTAGGCAGCTAATAATCATTGCTAAACTCAAGCTTTTCTGAGAGAGGAGTACCTCAGTAGAGCAACGGAGAGTTTAGTGGAAGGAAAAAATGTCAGATAAGCATCAAACTTTGACGAAACAAGAGCTGAAGGCCATTTAAAAAGAGCCACAGGTAGTGACGATGTAAGTTACGGTAATTTTATTCTTAAGTTGTAACATTGTTAAAAGCGCCACTTCTCTATCCCATATCTGTGTGATTGATCTATTAAGGTATGCACTCCCCTCTTCTGGAACAAAGTTCTTCAAGAAATCATCTTCACGTGCTTCTTTCTTGTGCTTTTTTGTGCCGCTAAGTGCTTCACAACTCTAAAGGTGTCAGCTGGGCGAAGGCGGGATGGGGAGAAAAGCTAAACTAAAAGGGAACAACTGTGAGACTGTAAAAGACGCTTGGTTCGTTTGGCGAGCACTCACCGTTTCTCTGCCCCACCAGCGATCCAACGTTGCTCTCGTCGGCCACTGAGACACGTGAGAACACAGTTTTATTATACAGGGAATACATCGCTGGACACAAAAGCAGCGCCCTGGCCGTTCCTGGGCTTTGTGTCGCCCTGACAAACGGTTCATAACGGCAGGCCCTGGAAATGAACCCGCGGCGGAGCGGCGGCACAGGGAGGAAATGAAAACAGAAGCAAACTGTGAGCGAGGCAAGGAGAAAAAAGGGGAGCAGATAAAGACGAGACAATGAGAGAAATGATAAGAAAAACGGGACACAAAAAAAGGGAACAAGGCGGAGGTGGGCCGTCGCTTCACTGTGGGATATGATAATAGGTTTTCATTAGGCCGCTGTTTCTCTTAAATAATCCTTTGAATTTTTTATGAAGGCAATTTTCCCAGCGGACAGATGTGGAGAGGGGAGGG
>JAVLVB010000746.1:2089919-2126601 GCA_032876305.1 Orestias chungarensis | reverse complement strand
AGTCGGTCTCGATGCAAGTGGCGGCGCTCAAGAGGGTTTTTGTTGGGTATTGTGGGCCCTCAGGATGGAAGAAAGGAAGGAGGAGAGACGCCTTGTTATTTTTTGTTTGTGTTAAAAAACAAAACAAAACATTAATCTGGGCATAAAAAAACGAATAAATTAAAATGGCTCAGATGAACTTTATCACATTTTCCACACAACGGAAGACGACGGGTGTATTTTTCAGCTAACTTTTGGACCCAGACTTCGACTAGGCCTTTCCAACACCTTTTATTTGTTTTTGTAGCTTTGCCTTTTGCAGCATCCCCACAGCATGATGCTGCCACCACCACGATCCTTTAGATTGTATTACAAGTTCAATTCTCCTTCACCTCGACCGTGGCCTGAAGCGTTCTATCAAATAAAATCCCAAGTGAGTTAATGTTGAAAACCTAAAGGATTAGTTTATGCCTCAAGCTCCAGACATGGAGGGATGCTGAGGGATCCTGGGGGTGGGGGGTGGGATCTGCTATGCAGATACGTACTGAACCTTAACCTGCGCTTGAGAGCATTTATCCAGCGGATCGGATAACCAACAAAGAGAAAAAGGCGGGTCCACAGACGACATTTAGACGCCACAGTCGGCAGGTCGACCCCGAATCGCTCCCGTTTCACTGGATTATTACGGAGCATCTGCTTCAAGTGCTGTGACACACAGTTTGCTCAGGAAAAGAGATTCCTGCCAAGTTGATGCAATCAGTTGGGTTTACTCCCAAGTACCATTCACTAGTTCGCAAAGCAAAATCAACTAAAACGGGACTAAACTGCACTTGACATGCAAAGAACTGAACTTCCATCTTTAGGCAATACTAGAATTATACTAGACTTCTAGATTTTGTGGTGGTTTAAAATAACTTCCCCTGGAAATCGCTCCAACATAAAAGATAAACATACTAAAACGCTTTGATTTGATTCCTCTTTAAGGAGAAAAACTATGGCTGATTTAAAAATGCCATTACAAATCTGAAATTTGTGTTGTCAAATATTCAGAGTATGGACAAATTCAGGACTGACGATTAGACCAGATATCTGGAACCTCCGGTTGCTTTAGATCACCCACTATGGCTCCTAATTTCGGCCAAAACGACTAAAGGAACAGATCAAAGTTTAGTTCAGGTAAGATATTTCCGACATTCCCACTGATTGCTCTTAAAGAACCAGCCTTAGTCCAGACCAGCTGAGTCTACTTCCCAACAGATTGCTCAATTATTCCAGCTGCTAAAGTCCGTTTTTTTCCCTCCTTCCACCGAAATTTCCATCAACATTCTTAAGATACACCAGCCGCTTCTTCAGTGAAACAAGTTGGTTTAAACCAATTTGCCGCTATAAAAAATATTACGATGGTAGAAATAACCAAAATACCCCACAAACAAAAACAAAAAAAAACAGGCGTGAAATGTAATATTTACAATTAATTAGTATGAGCTTTTCTGCTCTATCCATACGGTCTGATTTGTAGTTGTAAATAGAGCTCAATGTGTTTTGATCTCATCGTATTTATTAATACAGGCCAAACTCATTGATTACTAAACTAAATTACACAGTCATCAAATATATATCATTCACTAATGGATTCGAAATCTTTGGGTTTTCTCGGGTTAGTGGGAATGTTCCCGACGGGAATTAGATGTTAGGTTGTATTTAAGCAACAGGTACCAAACATGAGGAGAAATGTATAAAAAAAAAAAAAGGAGGCCAAGGTGAGAGGAGAAGGGATCAGAAAATCCAATAAATATCATTTTACAAACAGAAGAGCAGCAGAAGGGAACCCTTGAAGGAAGCAAACAGAAACGCTGACAGACAGGCATGCAGGAGGCCTCAGATTGCCTTTATTTAAAGAAGAAACAAGCAGGTGAGAGGAAAGCAAATACAAAATCATCCAAAAAAAATACCAGAAATGAAACAGAGAAGAAGGCAGAAACAGTGCAAACAGAAGTGGTCAGAAGTGATTTTTATCTAGAAGGAGATAAATTCAGGATAAGGGGAATAAACATAACTCCGATTCATGTCGTTCCTGAGTTTTAGACCAAAGAAATTCATGCAAACGTGAATTTTTAAATTGGGTTAGAGTCCATCTGAGCGTTGTATTTGTTGTCTGATGGTGACGCGGTTATGAGCAAGGTTGTGTGCGTGCGCGTTCCTGTGGGTACGACGGCAGCCGGGCGGCGGCGGCGGGTCGCCGTACATCTGGCCCGCCATGGCCCGGATGTTCTCCACGTAACTACGGCCCTGGATGTCGTCCAGGGTGCGGCCGCGCCCGTGCCTGGACTTACCAGCGAGGCGAGCGTGCCCGTTGTCGATTCTGTCGCGGGCTCCCGCGTGCGCCTCTGCAAACATACGGCTGCCGATAACTTCTGGTGACCTGTTCAGGTTACCAGAGTACGGATCACCGGAGACAAACCCAAACCTATTCGTTGCGTTTGATTTGTGCACATCGTATTCCGCACTCCTCTCGTCTCCGTCGAAACCACGACAGTCGTCCGTATGTTTGAACCCGTACGCGTGTCTGGTGTGCGTCTGCCCCGGCCTTTTTCTATGAGTCGGCGGCTCAGACCCCCGCCTCCTGAGTGTGGGGAGGAGGGAGGAGTGGCGAGGCAAAGCTGGCCGCAGCAGGCAGGCGTCGCCCAACCGTACCTGATTGGCGTTGGCTTGAAGGCTGGAGTTGGTGTTTGTTGCGGCTCTCGGTGCAGAGTCGCCGTCGGCCGCCTGCAAAACAACGAAAATGTTAAATAAAGGTTAAAGCTAAATAAAGACATTAAGCAGATACGTTGCGCTGGTATACTCAAAGCTCATAAATGACAAGTTTAGCGGAAGGAAAAAGGTGGTTTGAAGATGGTGCACAATTAATGAAATTTGCAGCCTAGCTCAGTGGCTCAAAATCCACTAAAGATCAAATGTTGAGTATTTTTTTGTTGTAGTTTGATGCCAAGGTTGAGCATCTTTACAACTGCACTTTTTCCTTTCACTCAACTTTCCAATCATCTGCTCGTATGTATCTGTGGACAGCCAGCTTTTAAAAGTGTCTTAATTTTCCGAAAAAAACCTGAATCTCTGATGCATTAGGTTGTAATTCTCTCCATTATTAGGCTGCCATAAAATGCAAAGGAGAAAAACAAATGAATGTCGTCTTATTTTGGCTAATTACATTGGAAGATGTCGATTAATGTGCACTTTCAAAATTTGAATTTGTTAAATGCGGTCAAGAATTAACAGGGAGAATCCCCTAAACTAAGTTACTGTATATAATTGAGATTAAAAGAAAAAACTAATTTCTAAGATCATACAACATGTCCTTCATAGTCAAACTTTAAGATTACATTACGGATTTTTATCCCAACCAAGACGTAGGAACAGCAGACTAACATCTAGCCTCTAGTTGCATTTTGGAAGTCAACGTGATCCTGAGCTGAATTATACATATTACAAATGTTCCTGCCAAAACGACAGTATTATTATTCCTTGTGGTAAGAAGTCTTTGAACAGAAGCACCTCGGACTTTTATAATGTATAAGCAATTGTAAATGTTTCATGTAATACGAGTCACCCGACGACCAGGACAGTGACTTCACCTGTCTGGAACCCCGGAGGACCACGAGCTGGATGGTTCCCCGCATGTTCCCTTCCGACGACATGGACCGCCTCAGCGTCTCCATGGCGGAGTGGTTGGTGCGGCCGATCAGCGACTCGCCGTTCACGGCGATCAGCTGGTCGTTTATGCTCAGCCGGCCGTCCTGTCGTGGAACAAAAAACATTGTTCAAACGAGACGACCGCCGTGTTCATTTGGTTTTCTACTGTATCTGAAGTGAAAACTTCTTTAATATAGCTACTTTTAACATCGCAAAGCAAGAATAATCACTTTTTATTGTATTTCCAGCACTAAGTAGTGCAATATTGAAAAAACAGGGGGACAATGAGGTTTGCTTTCTTTTAAAAATATTTTTTTTTTTTTACAGATAGCAGCTGCATTCCTCCCTCTTTTGCTTTGATACCCCAAAGTAAAAACCCATCCAACACAAGCATGTCTTTCTAACTTAGTCTTAGTGTAAATCCTGCTGTTCACTGAAGAAGTTAGAGGCTCTCCAGAGGACATGAGTGGAAAAAAATAGTGATGAATGATATTTTTTGTTAGTTGCACTAACCTTAAAGCACAAAGGAAATATCGCTTCAACTAAAGCTGTAGTCCTACGCAACCCTGTATGTAGCCAAAGCTAAATGCTAAAACCCTCAATTCAACCATACACACCACGTAACAATGACACTAGATGTAAAATACCATCTTAACTGATAGTTGAAACTCTAACACAGATGTCGAACTTTATTCAACAGGAATGTTAAAAAGCAGCCGAGTAAATGAGTGCATGAAAAAATAAAGCAGTCATTGCAGCAACTGGATGTATTCTTAGCAAGATAATATAATTGTTTGATTAGTTGACTACCTGAATAAGCAATCCATTGTAACCACGATACTGCTGTGAACACGTGAAAAGTGAGGCATTAAAAAAAGCCTGAATACATGAAAAATGAACCCGTAGTTAAGCCTGATCTATTCGTCCAGTTTCAAAAGTTGTTTCTGGCTTTGATAAGAAGGCCTTAATAAATCTTCCCCAGACAAAAAAAAAAAGTTATTGTGTTAAAACATTGAAGCGGAAATCAGGAATTGGATCGAGAATTGATTTTGAATCGAATGGTGGCCTCAAAAGTCTGAATTGAATATGAAAAGGTTGAAGCGGCGCGAACGCTTTGGCATATTGAGATAATATCTGCAAAGTAAAAAAAAAAATAAAAAAGATTGCTACTGTTGAAAGGTTTATAAAGTAGGAGAAATAAGACAAGGCACTGATTAAGTTTTAAAAGAAGAAATGCAAGCTAGAAGCTGGAAAAATTGAACTAAATAAGTGTGTGTGTGTGTGTGCTCGAGAGATAGAGGAGGAGAGGAGAAAATGAAAGAAGGCTGGGAGAAGGCAAGAAAATTGTGGAGTTAGCAATCTACTGAGAGTGGGAGAGCCATGATAAATACATAGAGCAGCTAATGGAATAGCCTCCGCGGGCAGTAAATCACTTCTAAGTGTTTTAAATAGCAGCCTTTTGTAGAGAGGCAACGCTGAGTACTGCCCTGCAGGGACGGAGGGAGGGAGGATAGGACGAGAGCAACAAATGAAGAGAGCAAAGGCAGGAGGTAGAAGGACAAAAGGGAATAATAATAATAAGGACTGGACTGGAGCGAGTGTGGAGTCACGAACGCGCTATTACGGCCAGCGCTGACATTTGACCCCCCGCTCATTAACAAGGCACCGCCTTGGCTGACCCTTAAATCTACGCTGGGGACGGCGACGCACGCAAAACATGTTCAATTCAAGCCCGGTCACATATTCCCGACATGTTGGCTTCCATTCTCATCTTTGTGGGGATCGGGGATGAAGTTGGTGACGCTTTATTATGATTGAGGCGTCGGAAATAAACCCACCCCTGACGCAAACAGCTTAGATCTCCCGGCGACAAAGACGACCACACGCACATTCATCCGTACTGTGCTCCCCTCCCCGAGCTTTCACTCCTTCCACAACTCGATGATGGTCTTTTCTTCCCTCTCATCCATCCGCCGTCTCTTCCCTCTCCTTCATGTCTCCCCTCTTATGCGCTATCTCGTCCCGGGGAGCCGTTTCGACGGCCAGCCGGGGGAGATCTTTACTAGGCCATCCCGTCTGAACGCTATCCGACCTCGGCAGCTGTCGGGAACAACCACTTCTAAGGGAGCCGTATGGGAGCCGTCTGGCCGTACTGATCCCGGACCAGTCGTTTATCTCCAACGGCGCAGTCGTCTCCGCTCATTCTGTTTTTGAGCGACGCAGATCGGGGACCGAGGGGGTTGCGTTTTGACGGGCGTAGCAGCAGATATCGAGGCCAAGTGGAGGGAATCTCCAAAGAAGTGCCGAAATGGGATGTTTTTTTGGGGGTTTTGTAGTTTTTTTCCCCCTGATGCACTCACGAGCTTGGAGTGAGCGCTAAGTGATGCAGATAAGACGGCCGCGGCACTTGTGTAAGCGAGGCCGCTCGAGGTCAATGGGTGTCAAAGATCAATGGAAGCAAGAGGGGGGGAGGGTTGGAGCGCCGCAGAGAGGCAGGAGGCGAGTCGGGGGGCCGATGAGAGTTAACAGACAAACGCAGGAGAAAGACTGCAAAGGAATCAAGCTTTGATACGATTATGAATATTTAAATTAGCACAACTTGTAACAGCTAAAGTTTTTCCTTTTGTGTTGCGCGATGGTTGCGAAGCTCTCTTTATTCCATCAGGAGACGGAGACAGTTATCTCAAATGTAGCGGCTTATGCGCAAAAGGTTATGTAATCTCTTTGGGGAAGTTTCGCATTTTGGGGAAAAAAAACAAAAACATGCTTCTAACTTTTACCTTAACTTTTGCCATTTAGCTTCTGGGTTTTGGGAACCGATACTCGTTATAGACACGTTAGCATATCGAACAGCACTTCCAAAGTCGTGTGCTCTTGTCTTGGCATATAGCAAAATATTTATTTTTTTAAATCACGCTAAATATGTCGTAAACTTTGGTTGCTTTGTGACAAAATGTGAAAGGGGTATAAGGGGCATGAAGACTCATGTCTGTCTATAGCATCAGAGCTATAGGGTCAAGCTGCTGGTGGAAATCTGAGCACTTTTTAAAAATCTGCTGCAGTTTTGTTGCATTATTTGCGCTAATTCAACTGTTACATTTCTGTTTTCCCTTTATTGTTGTCCCCCCCCCCCCACATAGGCCTGGCATTTTGCTGTGGCATTAAGCTAGTTGTGACTTAAGACTCATTACTCCTTTGTAGTGGTTTCC
This sequence comes from Orestias chungarensis, assembly GCA_032876305.1. Taxonomy (NCBI): domain Eukaryota; kingdom Metazoa; phylum Chordata; class Actinopteri; order Cyprinodontiformes; family Cyprinodontidae; genus Orestias; species Orestias chungarensis. Next base: position 2,119,726 of record JAVLVB010000746.1, on the reverse strand, counting down.
GTCTTCTCAAATCCAACAGTCAGTCGCGGCACATGGAGTTCTGGCTGTGCTTATGCTGGAGGTTTCTTCCCTTTAAAGGGGAGTTTTTCCTCTCCACTGTCGCTACATGCACGCCCAGGATTACTCTTATTGTGACCGCATGTTGTTCCAGGAGGAAGGAATGCTGAAAGTCAGTCATGATTTACTTAGATTAGGACGCATCTAGATACACCTTTGGATGAATTTAAATAATCTGACTTGTATAGTGTTGTGTTGTGAACTGGCACTATATAAATAAATGGGATTAAATTTTATTTAATTCAGGAAGAAAACATCATTAGGCTTGGATTGCAAGATATTTATTGGATAACCTTTTTTTACAGCTCGTCGTGTCGCCCACCTTATGCGCAGCCCCTCCGTGGATGATGGACTTGATGAAGATTCCCAGGTCCTCCCCCGTCTCCCTCGACTTGTTCCCCTTCAGGCTGACGCCCAATCCGGCCGAGCCCGTCTCGTTGAGCGGGACCTCGTACATCAGCTGCTCCCGTTCGTCCTCTATGGCTTGGCTGCCGGCCTCCTCCGCCTTCTGAACAGAAAAAATAAAAATATAAATAATAGCACGGGTTGTACACAAGCCACAAAATCTGAGCCCGACACACCGACATAAAGCCAGCTTAACCCCTCTGTGTGATAGCTGATTACTGATGTGGGAGCACCACATGCGGCTGCTGAGGCGCCTGATTATATTTATCACACACACTCAAAAAAAAACACATGCAGAAAGGAGGAGAGAGAAGGAGCGCCCGGCACGATTGCAGGAGGCTTGCATCAGACACGTCGATCCGAGGATGAGCGCCACCCCACAAGCCCGCCATAAGCTCACGGCCTCTCTCCCCGTCAGATCCGTTCCTGTGCTGCCGCGGCTTAATTACAAACAACAGGCCGTCGTAAACGCCTTCTGGGCCGAGAGGGACACTCGGCCCCAGAGTGCGAGTCAGAGCTCTGGAGTCGCTAAAGGTAATGGAGCGAAAGGAAATCCTGAGACGCGGTGACACACTGATCCATTTAGTCGCCGCTTTCACTTCTGTACAAGTGGGTGCTTATTAATTGTAGGCTAATGGACTTTTTCATTTAGCAGTAACTAACATTCCCCGGCTTTTTTTTCATGCAACATTCCCCCAGTTACATGAAAACTACGGTTCTATCTAGGATTAAGATTTAAAATGTCTACGTCAGAAGATGGATGAATGAACAAATTAAATTTGAAAAGTACTTGATTAATCCCAGAAAGGAAATTTAATGTTGGTGCAACTCAGATTAGTGGAGATTTGTCGTAGGTGTTTGAGGGTCGTGGGCAAGGAAGATCTGCTGTACCAGTCTGTATCGCTGCAGATATGAGGAGGCCTCTAAAAGACGACTTTCTGTAGTTTTCTATATATTGTGATTAATCTGTCTTTGTATACCAATCCAGAGCATCTCTCTCGTGAGCTAGCGATCTGGTGATCGGGTAGCGATGGTTTAAACGTCCTCCTTCTCGCTCTCTTCCTCAGTCTCTTTGCTTCTGCTCTGGACCCACAGCGCCTCCTTTCTAAATCTTTTGGGATTGTTCGTCGCAGTTGGGCGCTGTTTAATCAGCCGCATCCCAACGAATGTCCACCAAGACTTTCCTGCTGCAAACCGTTAAAAGCTGGACAGAAAATCTGTCCAAAACGGGTGACATTTCTGCTAATTTAGGTTCTTTTAAAGAGAAACTCAGGGGAAAAAAAACTAAAGGTTTTAAAGGTTAAAGTGGAGAGAAACAAATTAGGAGAGACCAAAAAAAGGACCATTAAAAATATATAAAACAGGCTTACATAGCTTTAGCATTGTTATTATCATCAGGTCAATGTGTTCAGTTGGAGGTATTTTTAGATTTTAGAGGTTATTTAAAACCAGAAACCGTTCAAGGACCTCCCTGCTTGACAGACACTTGAGGGGAATCAGGTGGCAACGTGGGGGATTGTGGTTCAGCTTCAAACATACTAAAGGTGAAGAGGGCCAAATAGGAGCACAGTGGGACACTAGAAAAAAAACAAAAAACACTTATTTGTCGTAGCTTTATGTTAAGTGACATTTATTTACAAAATCAAGTGGCTCCCGGACACACAATCAGCGCGCAGTAACTCCGCTAATGCCAGTTTCAGTTTCCTTGGAGGGAGAGGGCAGATTGGGTGGCTTCCATTCATCGTTGGGCCCCCCAGCGATGGCTCTTTACCAAGCTTTTTTAGTCAGGAGAACAGACCACCCTCTTCAGCACCCAAATGAGGAGACAAAAAGAGGTTTCTCTTTACCCCAGGGTGGGCGGCAAAGAGGAGCGAAGAGGAGGGGGCGATACACAGCGATTACACACACAGGCTTTTGTCGGTGAGGATTTCTAAATGTGGGGTTTCAAAGCGCAGAGGATTAGCGGTGAGAGCGACATTCAATTAAGATGGGATCTCTCCGTGCTTGGCGGCGGCGACGGAGTTGCCAATTAATCGCATTAACGTCCTCCCCCTCCCTGCCAGCTTCGCACCTTTACCTCAGGATGACGACGAACAACGATGACAAATAAAAAAACGTGAAGACTGACGGACAGGATAAAGGAAAAGGATATAAGGAAAAACTAAGGAGGATGAAAGGGGAATCCTTGCTTCCTGTGAGGTGACCCCATTGTTGCTGGCATCAGCGGGTCAGCCATGTGCACGACGACCCCACCGTCCTGTCGCCCCCCCAACACACTTGCACTGTGTCGCACAAAAAAACCGACAACAGCAAGAAAACCTGAAACCAAACAAGAGCAGAAGCGCCGACAGGAGCCAGGGTGCGATTACAAGTTATCGGTTTTTAATTACTTAGACAGTGAGAACAACCACCAGGGACGCCGTTATTTCTATATTACTATAATGAGGCCAATTCACAGACTCCATTGTTTTTGTTTTTTTTGTTGAATAAAGCGAGGCCGGCGTTGCTCAGAGCTTTCACAGACGTCTTCATGGTTAGATAACTACGAGGTAAAGTGTGGTGAGACGCTTTCACCAGGGCGTATTAGTCGCTCTTGCTTTTACGTCTCGAGATGTAAGCGTCGGGCTAAAACATTTCAACCAATACTCATCAGTTTGTCGTGAAACCGCATGGACACACTCACTTTTCCTCTGAGGGATTGATCTCAACATCTTCTGGTCATCCCTGGGCTATAATTTAAGTTAACAAACAACATTTGTTTGTTTAAGTAAAAATCAAAGCACTACACACCGTCTTAATCAATATCTATATTTGTCGTTTAAAATCAGAGATATCTCTCCTTTATTGGCTTCGACTTTAAAGTGTTTGTTGGAAAGAAGAATTTGTTTTTTTTTTGTCTACATGTTTGACTTTTATAAACTTTTGAACTCTTGAGCTGGTTTAGGCAAAACCCTGATTTGGCATAGCCTTTTTCTACCTTATAAATATAAAACCACATCTGCACAAAGACATAATTATAACCCTGGTGAAACAAGAAGCCAAGGAACACTCATCAAAAGGTTAACCGCAAAGACTATTTCATGATAAATAAAAACTGTTGATGAGAATCAATGTATATTCAAAGCTAACCCAGGTGTGATCTTGGGGATCAATAGCTTTTCTCTTTAAAAACGTATTTCAGACGTAGCTTCCTTAAATTTATAATTGTTTTTATCAGACTTTATTCGTTCTGAAAAAGAGAAAACAAGACCTTGATTGATGCCATCAGCTCAGCTGTAGATTTATTGTTCCTAGCCGTGATGCCAAAGTTAGCCAAGGAAAACTCAATCATACTTCATGGTAAAAATGCAATAATGAACTCATTTGCTTAATTTAGTGCAATAAACGGCAGCTATAAAAAAAAATTTGTAGAAGAATACGTTTGCTATATTGGAGCTTATTCAGCAAGTCTGCTTCCAGTTTCGAAGGTTCCTGTTAGCATCAACCTTTTCCCATAAGATACTTGAAAAAATGCGGTTCAAAAATAAGCTGCAATTATTTGCTATGGGGAACTACAGAATAGCCCTGTGCTTTTAAATTTCCCCGCGTGGTACCAGATTGTTAGATCTCCTAGCTCTTAAAACAAGATGTCTCCACATTTCCTTCTCGTCATCAGATAAATATCCTAAATAAACTTTTCCATTGTTAACTCACAGTCCTGCTAGAGGACTCTTCTGTTACTACATTCGTCTTGGCTTGACCTCGCATTCATTAGTGATCTCCAAGTTCTTTCCAGATGTAACATCACTTGTTTTTTTCCCCTCATGCAAGTGAATATTGTTCACGTTTTCAGGTGGTATAGACGTGTATTTTTACTTCTCTAAGTAGGGCGTTTCTTTGTGTGCTATTATCTTTGCACTTTTTAACACACATAAAAAAAAAATGTTTCGTTGTTTGCTCGAGGGGGCCATACTAACATCTCCAAATCTAAGGATATCTAATCTAAGATGAGGGGTAGATCTCACAGGGCACAGGCAACTTCAGCTTTCTCTTCCTACCTCCACTCCTCGTTAAATCTCTCTCTCTTACGCACAAACACAAGAAAGCGTCAGATTGAGGTTCTTCAAAGAGCACTTGTTATGCCGAGACTGCTGGGTCATTAATGAGGGCAAACTATTTTGGGAAGCAGCAACTTAGTGTGTCTGAGACGGCGAGAGGAAGCACTTGTGCTCCAAGTCTTTATCAAGGACTTTGGAGATTATGTGCCTGTGTAGGTGTGAATATGCATCAGTCATTACAAAGTCCCACTTCCAAGTGCTTCGAAGTGTTTTCAGGATAACCACAGAAGACGGACGGTCGGGGGAGAGGACGTGAAAGCATCGTTTATAGGGAGCAGGAGGGTTTTGACTGGATGTGTGTATATATTTGCATTTTTAAGTGTTTGTTGATTTAATGTCCCTATAGAGTCACGAGTCATTTTCACACTCCTGGCGCTGGCCTTAGACCCTGCAATAGGTAGTAACACGCTCCCATGTTTCCTGCAGAGCCAGTGGGCCTTGTGTGCCCGACTTCCTTTGGCAACGCTGTGTCAACAAACCCCAGCGGGACAGGAAGGCCGGGAGCGTGCCCCGGCGTGTGGTTCAAAAAGAGCGCACAGACGCTTACTCCCTTGGGAGAAAACAGTGTGAAAAAGAGGCAACGTAGAGCCGCCACAGATGAGGAAAGGAAGCGTACGGCACCCCCAGGATGCGGTGTGACCAGCGGTATGAAGACACGCGTGTTGTTTCTACGCCTTACCAGCTCTCTCGGAGGGAAGATGTCCTCCTGCCGGGACACCAGCACGGACACAATCTCTCCCAGCTTGGTGCTGCGCAGCATGCCCACCAGCTCCTCCTGGGTTCGGCCGGTCATGTCGACTCCGTTCACCTACACAAGTCCATTAGAGAGCGGATTTCACATTTTAGAGCCAAAATAGAAACACAAATTAATCATAGTATCTGCTTTCTCTTACAGTGAATTATAGATTTTCCCGTAAACAGTTACGCACACGAAAGCCTTAGCTTGGATTTACAGTTTGGTGCAAAAAAGTCACGTTTGAGCGATACTGCGTTGAAGAATGAGGTGTGCAAACCATCAATCTGCCAGGATTGTAAATATAAAGCAAGTAAAAGACACACACTGAAAAGTATCTGTGCACATTAGAGTAGCAATGATGCTCTGAACAAGCGCTGGTTGAAACGTTATAACCTTTTAATGTGCTGTGGTAAATTAAAGGCAGACTGGGTTAACGAGGAACGCTTTTAAACCCTTCAGCAGGTTGCTGGTTTGCTAGATATCCAGCTACTGCCCCTTAAATATCACGTACATCGCCAAATTACCAACTCCAATGCAAGCTTTTAGATTGTACTACCCATACGTTCATCCTTCCATAACATTAAAACAAGGCATCATATGAGGCTGTTTTTCCTTCTTGACTTTTTAAATCTATTTCTTTATTATACACCTTAATATATATTGTGATTTAATCAGCTCCAGGCATTTAAAACAAAAGGAAAAGTTGTACAATTAAGTCATGTGACTTTTAAGTCGATGTTTATCATCCACTGCTCTGGAGGAACATGCAAATGAACAAAGAAATTCGAGTTAAATCATTGAAATTTGAACAGATAAAGTTTTAGAAAAAACTAAGTTCAGAAAAAGGTACTAAAGGAGAAAGAAAACTGCCTTTTTTTCCGTGTTGGTCAACAAAGGCAGTTGCGCTGCTCAGCCAGCAGGGGCACAATGGAGCTTATTTAGTGTAGTTGCGCTTGACTAATGTCACAAAGTGTGGTTCACCTCCAGGATGCGGTCTCCGGGTCGCAGACGGCCATCCTTCACCGCCGCGCCTCGCTGCAGGATGTTCTTGACCAGAATCGGCCCCGGCCCATGGACTGACGAGTCCCTGGTGACCACGGTGAAGCCCAGACCCTCGGTTCCTGTCGGGTGGGAAACAAAGCAGCCATGTCCTCTTAATTAAATTTTCCCTTTCTTCACTCTCATTTTCCTGCTGAACGCTGCCTTTGATTTTAGCATCGTCATCCACATCAGCTATTTTTAAGAGCCTGCTTCCCCTGGAGGAGGGGGGCCCCCCCCGAGATGCCAGACTCTGCCATGCAGCCGCCCGGTTTCGAACAGCTTCTCCCTTTAATTTCACGTGTGAGCGGGCCGATCGCCGGCTGATGACGGGAGCTAAAGGGAGAAGATGGAAGGGGACGGAAGATCCTTTCCCCGACTCTGGGACGGGATGTGATTTGGACAAAGATTTTGAGAGTTGATGTTAGCTTGCATGCGTGTGAAAGACCCCCCCCCCACACACACATGCACCCTCTCGCTCCTTCACGGCCCCACAGGCCCCAAGCCATGAGTGAAATGTGCCACGCTCCGCGTCAGGTTGTGTGTGGAAAAAGCAAAGCCGCATACTAAAGACGGCGGGCGATGCTATCTGCTCTCCGAGCTAAGCCTCTGCCTGCCCTACATTAGCGCCCCTAAACCTTCCCCACCTGCCAATCACGGAGGGAGAAAGCGCTCGCCGCCGAGGGAGAGGGTGTTAGAAACCAAATAATATCCCCTGCTCTGATCTTACGTCAGGTGAAAGGGATAGAGGGAGACAAGGGAGAGGGGAAAAAACTAATCAAACAACAAAACAGGGAGGAGGGAGTGGAGTAAAAGAAGCCAACAATGAGACGGCCGAGTATAGAGCTTTCTTTCCATAGAAGATATAGAGAGTGGAGCAAGAAAATGTTATCTGCTCGGTTCTGGATACCTGTAGTGAGCAAGTGAGCAAGCTCTTTAATCATCCTTTTATAGTTTCTTACTTTTTAATGGGCCCAAACACTAACTGATCCGTTTACCAAGGACCAGAGATGGCATAATGCCTGACTCAGTTCGATTGAGGAAGGAGAAAATTTGCACACAGATTCTAAAGATTTCATTCGGTGTGTCATTTTTGTATCGTTTTCATTTAGCAACGACGAAATTAATGTGAATTTCAGAATGGCTGCGTCCTGTTCTTCACGGATTTGAGCTAAACGGCTCACAAACAAGTCAAACTGTTCTTTTGAAAGGTCGTATGTAATTTCCATCCATCCAAAAACAAAACAGGGGCGTTTGAGTCACACGATTTTTTGTGCAAACGTATGGAAGGTATTTCCAATTTTGACGTTTCCATCAAGCTTTTCCAATACGATACATCAAGATGTGCATGTAGATACGATAAGGATGGTAACCTATAAACTGTAAAAGGACGTCACTGGTGAGCAAAACCTCCCATCTCCATTTTATGTGTGAAGGATCCTCAGCTTCTGGATTAAGCTGTGCAAACATAACAGTGTAATGGCTTAGAAAAAACTAGTGCTTGCTTAGACCGTAACATAATAAGACATCCAAGATATTGTAGGGCATATGTGTGTTGAACGGACCAATTTAAGGTAGACTTACATCTAGAATGGCTTAAGTAAGTGCAGCAGTAGGTCTGTAATGTTGAACTGCAACCTTTTGTCCCCATAAGACACTACTTTGACAAGTTTCAGTGGAAAATGTACCTTTTTTTAGGTCGATTTTTAGCCTCTTGCCCCCTTTCTTGCTGGTGAGGCTAGAAAGCCCGGGCCCGGCAGGGCTCTTGTTAGCCTGCGGGCTTTGGCTGCGGGGTCTGGGTGTCGGCGAGGAGCGCGCCGTCTGGGCTGGAGGTATGGGCGAAGATCTCTCCAAAGTCCCGGACTGGAGCTGGACCGGTTGCACGTTCTGCAGAACCGCCTCTGGAGTCCTGGCCCGGGTCTCCGGCTGCTTCCGCTCCGCCTGCTTCCGCTCAGCCTTTGGTTCGAGCTGCGCGAGGATAGCGCCTCGGCCCGCTTTTGGACTTTTGACCGCCGAGGGCGACTCCTTGCCGTCGCCGGTGAACAGCTGGCCGATCAGGCTCTTCTCGTAGCGCGGCTTGCTGCCGAAGGGGACGACCTCCACGCGCACGATGGGAGACGACATGGCCTGACGGAAAACGTCCTGAGATCTGTTGAAATAAACGAGGAGGATTTGAGTTTTGTCATTCAAAACTGAAGTGATAAAATACAATCAGTTTAATGTTAGCATGTGTTAGCCTTTCCAAAAATGTTGGGGGTTTACGTTTATATACGGGATGCTTCATATAACTATTTAATTTGGATTATATATTTTGTTTTGTTACTTAAGATATGACACTTTAAGCTCGATTAAAAAAAAAAAATCCAGCTTTATATATTATTTTTGTTGGATTACAGTTGAAACAATGCATTTCAATGTCAAGTGGAAAAATACTTTGATTTTCATGACCTAACATGTAAGAAACCGGGTCATTGGAGTTGATTTCTGAGAGAACTAAGAAGCTATGCTCAAATTTGTAATGTGAGCTGTAAATAGGGACCGATTCAAGTGTTTTGAGTTTTCATGACCGTTTAATTTGGATAGATATTGCTTCCCTGAAATAGCAATGAGTTCTCTTTCGGTGCCAGAATCAGATCTACGTTCAAACGGAGACCGTCACAGTGATGCATTAAAAGTCAGACAAGTTCAGTTTTAACATTACTTAACAAGACATTATTGACTTTTGGAACAACGTTAAATAAAAATAAATAAGTTACATAAAAAACAAATAGGCATCCCTGCTTTCTAAACCACCACAATGGTGCTTATTAAAGTCTCATTAGACACTATAAGGAATCAAAGGGATTCTGGTTCAACACGGATAAACTTGTCAAGATTTTTTATGAAGGCTTTGTGAGAAAAAATAAATAAATAAATAAAACTGAGCATATGACAGACATAGCATGTGAGCGTGCTCTCACACAGCAGGCTTTGGGCAGATGGCGCAGCGGGGGTTTATGTAATTCATGTTTGCCTTCAACTCCTTGTTTGCTCGTTCTAAACGAGATATGAAGTGATCAACATATTGGAACTCAGTATGGGTAGTCCGGTCCAACCACATGCTATAGGTTTTTAATTATCCTAAAGAAGTTGCTTGGGTGAAATAAGGGGAGAATTTCACGTTTTTGGAGTTTATTCACTTCTATCTGCATGATATAGGAATATGATATTGACACATGTACACACGATGGCGGCATCATCATACTGTGGGTCCACTTTTCTACAGTGGAAGGAGCGAGGCTGATCAGAACTGTTTGAAACAGGGATGTCATTGAAGACAGATGAATCCTGGAGGAAAGTTCCCCTCATCACAAATTAACCTCAAGCCCAGTTTAGATTAATGTATGCTTACATGTTAAAATGGCCTAGTCAAAGTACAGACCTAAGGCTGATTAAGAAAGCCCGCTCTGTATGGAATAACAAATGAACAGAAATATCAGTATCTGGGTGGGAGAGAAGCTAAAGAGCTCTTGAAAATTGGTAACTCATGTTTTTTTATGTAAAATCTATATTTTCTATTATTTTAAAACAATGTGCTCGCCTGTGTTTGATCTTAGTAGTTTTAAACAATATTATTTTGTCATTTGTAATTTCTCTTTTAATAAACGAAAGCATGAGGGGGGGAAAATAACAATAAAAATCGGTACTGAATTGGTTATTTTTAAGCTCTATTTTCCAGTAAGAATCCATAATATACTGAAGTTTGTGGTTGTAATGCGAAACCACGGACAAACAGCCCAAGAGTTCGGACTGAGTCTTGATTCGAGCCACCTCGGATCGCTCCTAATAACGCCTCAGTTCGACAGTTAGCAGACACAATCTCATCCACATCCTTACTGCACGAAGGTTTTGTCCTGCAGCAGCGTGTCGTTGATCTGGACGATGCACTCGTCCTCCTTGAAGAGGTTGTCCCTCTTGGAGCGGCTGTTCTCCTCGATGCCTCTGATGTGGAGGCCCAGAGGTCTGCGAAACATGAGGTAAGCAAACATGATGAGACGCTGATAAACATATATATATATACATACGTATTTATTTATTTATCACAGCGCGAGTCGGCCCTCTATGCGCTTACCGTCCACTGAGGGAGGAGATGTAGGGGTTCACGTGGATACCCAGGGGGGCGCGGTCACCCGGGAACTCAACCGTCCTTGTGAGAGTGCTGCCAAAGAAAAGAAAAAGGCAAAATAACTCACAACGCTCGCAATACGGCGCGGACAAACCTAAACACACTTAGCCCTCTACAAGCTCTTCCGGACTCATTTGCATTTTCCTCCAGGCTACACAGATAGGGAGACAAATTAGCTTACAGGTAGTCCTGCCAAGCCTTATTGTGTGCGTGTGTTTGTGAGAGAGAGACTGGGACTCAGCTGGCTACTTCACCTCTTATCTCGCCGCTTCTCGACTACCCAATCTAGCTGCTGGACAAAAGAGAGGAGCCGGAGATAAACGAGACGACGGACAGAGAGGCAGATAGAGATGAAACAGAATCTCCTCCGCTAATAATCTCCCGAAAAGTTGCTCTTAGAGGGAGATAAACAAGGACAATAGCGGGACAGATCAGCCGGAAGATGCTGCCGTCTGATACTGGGCGGGGAGCGATGCCAACGGTTCCGTCTGATCTATGAATAGACATCCATTCAGTCAACAATAAAGCGATATTAGATTGGCATTTGCAGGCTGAAAGTAAGCTCTCTTATAATATATTAAGATCAATATTTGCTAATTTTTTATGGCGTTTTATCACGATTAAAAATAAACCTGGGTTGGATCAAAAATGTTATAAATCTGCTAGAATTTCCTCATCCGGGAACAGGCATAAAGACACAGTGGAAGGTCTGAAAGAACCAAGTATCTTATACATACATTTTTTCTTCTTTCATATACATACAAACCGGATTTCAAAACACTTGGGAAACTAAACAAACTGTGAATAAAAACTGAATGCAATGATGTGGAGATGGCAAATGTCAATATTTTATCCTTAATAGAACATAGATGAGGGATCAAAAGTTTCATCTCAGTAAATGTAACAATTTAAAGGAAAAATATGTTGATTCAAAATTTCACAGTGTCAACAAATCCCAAAAAGGTTGGGATAAGTAGCAATAAGTGGCTGGAAAAAAGAAATTGAGCAAATAACGAACAGCTGGAAGACCAATTAATACTAATTAGGTCAATTGACAACATGATTGGGTATAAAAAGAGCTTCTCAGAGTGTCAGTGTCTCTCTGAAGCCAAGATGGTAAGAGGATCACCAATTCCGCCATTGCTGCACAGAAAGATAGTGCAGCAATACCAGAATGGTGTTACCCAGCGTAAAATAGCAAAGACTTTTAAGTTATCATCATCAACCGTGCATAACATCATCAAAAGTTTCAGAGAGTCTGGAACAATTGCTGTGCGTAAGGGTCAAGGCCGTAAAACTCTACTGGATGCTCGTGATCTCCGGGCCCTTAAACCTCACTGCACCTAAAACAGGAATGCCACCGTCAAGGAAATAACAGACTGGGCTCAGGAATACTTCCAGAAAGCATCGTCAATGAACACTATCCACCGTTGGCAGCTGAAACTCTACAGTGCTAAGAGGAAGCCATTTCTAAGCAGGCTCCACAAGCTCAGACGTTTGCACTGGGCCAGGGGTCTTTTAAAATGGAATGTGGCAAAATGGAGACTGTTCTGTGGTCAGATGAGTCAGGATTTGAAGTTCTTTATGGAACACTGGGACGGCATGTCATCCGGACCAGAGAGGAGAAGGATAACCCAAGTTGTTATTCAGAAGCCTGCATCACTGATGGTATGGGGTTGCATGGGTGCTTGTGTCATGGGCAGCTTGCATGTCTGGAAAGGCACCATTAATGCAGAGAACTATGTTCAGGTTCTAGAACAACATATGCTCCAATCTAGACGTCATCTCTTTCAGGGAAGACCCTTTTCAACCAGATAATGCCAGACCCCATTCTGAAGCAATCACAACATCATGGCTACGTAGGAGAAGGACCCGGGTACTGAAATTGCCAGCCTGCAGTCCAGATCTTTCACCTACAGAGAACATTTGGCGCTTCATAAAGAGGAAGGTGCGACAAAGAAGCCCCAAGACGATTGAACAGTTAGAGGCCTGTAGTAGACGTGAATGGGAGAGCATTCCTATTTCTAAACTTGAGAAACTGGTCTCCTCTGTCCCCAGACGTCTGTTGCGTGTTGTAAGAAGGGGGGATGCCAGACATTGGTAAAAAATGGCCTTGTCCCACTTTTTTGGGGATTTGTTGACGCCATGAAAGTTTGAAACAACATATGTTTCCCTTAAAATGATACATTCTCTCAGTTTAAACTTTTGATCTGTGATTTGTGTTCTATTCTGAATAACATATTAGATGTTGGCACCTCCACATCGTTCCAACTTTGTTGGAATCCGGTTTGTACACTAACCTGCTACTTTTACTTAGTAAAATAGTTTTTAAATGTTTAAAAGACTGTCAGTCCTAGTGAAACATTTATTAAGTGTATGATCATAACACTTGTCATTCCGTCTCACTGCTATACTTTTAACCACACGATAAGAAAAACAACTCCAAAACATTTCTACTTAGGTTTGCCGTATGATCAGAATCACTTTTGTTAGAGTTGCAAAGTATTAGAAAACCATTTAGTTGTGATGTAACTACTGGAACCTGATAGATTGCACATATTCCCCCTCTTTTGAGACTTTTCGTCCTTTGAACATTTCAGCTGCTAAAGATTTTTACATCAGGTTTACCCAACTGTCGAAACATATTACGGACATGCCTATCTAGCCCTTTAACAACTATTATCAATATACCAGCGAGTGATGTATTGTGGACCTCTAAGAAAATGGCAAAAACTTTGTAAAATTTAGTTGGAAAATATTATATAAATAGCAAAAATGGCAGCTTTTTCTCTTATTTATTTACAAAATACCGTTAAACTAAAGCTGTAAAAGCTTTAAGCTTGCAACACATTATGTTCTATGGGCTGCTGTGAGCTAAAACCACCCACTAAGGTATCAGCCGTGTGCTAGAAAGAGGGATCCAGAGCCGTCCTGCAAGCATGTTTGATGAAGACGAGCATTTTTCCGTCTCCTTAAGTCTGAACGGGACTATAAAAATAGTTCAAAGGGAGCAGTCGGAGATGGAGAAGTGTGTTTTTTTCCCCCATCGGAGATTTCCCACAGACTTTTCTCGAAGCTGCAGCGCAAACAAAAAGAAGCTGTCTGTTTGGGTTAAATATAAAATTGTATACCAAACACCACAGAGAACAAGGAAAAAAACAAAACACACAAACCCAGAAGTTCAGGGTTTGTGTGTTTGGTACACAGGCCCAAGGTCTAAGCTGGGATCATTAGGTAGAAGCTGCTCCTCTGTCACCGTCAACCGGCCGTCGTTGACCTCTGCCAGGGTCTGCGCGTGCTCGCTCTCACGTCTCATTTGCATTCTTATTGCCGTATCTACCGCGACGCTTACAAACACCATCAGTCACATTCCTGTATATTGAAAAGTCACATGCGCGCACCGTGCATCATGTCCACATCCATTAGGAGGAGCACGGCGGCTTTAGATTTACACATACGGCAACCCAAGTAATAAAAACTGTTTTAATTAACTATTCTTTTTTTTGTTGTTTGTTTGGTTTGTGGAAGTGCTGACAAACAATTAGGGCCCGGGGATGGGATAGCAAATATCTGTGAAACACAAAAACGTGCACGATGGAATAAAAATGCACAATACACAAGCAAACAAGCTCATCAGAGGCAGCAGTCGCTTGTTAGCGGCGCACTCTAATATGCAGAGTAGCTCCGCTCGACCATTTTAGCATCGCACGATACAAACACAAACAAACAGGCATCCGGCAGTGGGGTGGGGGGGCAGATGGAGATGGTCTATATACGGAGGCCGAGCGAGCGAACCTGCCGCCTGGACCCTGGAAGAAGTGTGGTTGTCCCCCACCCCGACTGCTTGGTGCGCTTTCTTCAACCGCCAGCCATTGGTTACCATGGCAAACTGGCTTTGACAGGCGAGCCTCCGTCGTATCGGAGAGCTGTCAGGACGCTGCTGTATTGTAAAACACTGAAACATATCGCCATCTGTCCTCCACTGAGAACCCGGGATTCAACTCGGGTCTCCAATCGGCTGCAGAGGTACTGTACTCGGAAGACTAACTCCTAGATAAAAACATGTCAATTAAGACAACAGAAAGTCTATGCAGCCATCCTCAGATCTCACCACAGAGTTCAAGCTTTGTCTCATCAGGCCAATTTGAGAGTCTGGCCTCATTGGTTGACTGCTTTAGAGGCGATTCTCTTTCTGGAAGGTTCCCCTCTGTCGATGGGGGAACAATGCAGCTCTGACAGAGAGACCATCGGGTTTCTGGTCATCTCCCTGACTAAAGTCCTTCTCCCCAGATCGCTCAGTTAAGCCTGCTGGTTAAAAACGTCCTCCATGTAGCAGCCACAGCAGCCGCAGAGATTCTTCAACACAATCCTGTCATACATGGACTGTGGGACCTTATATAGTCAAATTGAGAGATTTTCCATATCAAAGACTATTTAATAATGTCCAATAAAAGCAGGTACATAAACATTTTTCACTATTATGACATAATTTTAGACAATTTAGAGGAAACTTTCTGATTTTAGTAAAAATTTGAATATGGCTTTAACAAAAAAATGAATAAAACAATGTTAACAAGATCTTACTGCATGTAATATAGATATGGAAATCAGTTAAAAGACATTTTGTCTACTTGAATTTCCCGACTGACTTGGTAAAAAGGTTTATAAAGTAAAATCGCAGGTAGTATGTAAATAATAACGTGAAACCAGAGTCAGAGTGGTGAAGAAAAATGATCTTTCACATCTATTCACGCCTCCATAAACTCCTCCGCACAGTCAGCAACGTAACGAGACGTTCACAGACTCGGCTGTCATCCGTGACGGGGTCTAATCCAGTCAGACCGTCGGGCTGTCAAACAAAGACACGGGCGCTAATCCCAGTCTGGATGATGCGTCTACGGCCCCAAACACAACTCTTACCTAAAGTTAACCTGGCTCATGGTCTTGGGTGGGGGGCTCTCGCTGTGCAGTCTGTCCAGGGCTCCTTTCAGCACATTGTTGATCTCCTTCAAAAAAAACAAAAAAAAACACAGGTTATCAAACTTAGAATGATATAAACAGAACTAGTTTCCTACCGTGAGACCAAACAAGCAGCAGCGATTGGGTTAACAGGAGAAGGCCAGACAATAACGAGCTAAACTGTAATTCTGGCGTCAATCACCTTCTAAAGATACCGGAGAGACGATGGCGGCTGGACTCTGCACTCCCACTGCCCCGTATTCACTCCATCTACTGTATATCCATTCATCCCCCACCTCCACCACCAATCCCTGCCCTGTGTCAGGCAGTGCTCTATTTTTAAACTAATAAACAACCCCAGGACAAATAAAAAGGATAAAAGGAGGACGGAGGAGAGAGAAATGTAGAGACCTAGGAACTGTCCCACATCGCTGGAACCAAGAGGGGAGCAATTAGTTGTTTCTGCCCTGTCACTTTCATTGTGTCACCACTTCTAATGAGTAAAAAGCCCCCGCCCACCAGCCGCGTCCTTAGCGACCCCCCCTTTGGTTGCACCACATCCAACTCCCCAGTGGACCCACGCAATAAACATGCAGGCTTTTATGAGCTGCATCCGTGCCCACGCACTCATCCACCGCCAACAGTACAGTCACACATCAGCTCTGGAGATGGGAACACATAAAAATAAATAAAAATCTTGCATATGCTGCCTGCACAAACGCTGACCCACTTATCTGGGCAGAGCGAGATTACCCAACAATGGAAGCGCAGTGGTGCGGGGGCAGAAAGACGAGCTGGAGGACGCATTGTCGCCGCGCATCTTCCCGCATCAGCAACACGGGAGAAGAGGTGTGAGCACGCGGGCAGCTAAAAACCGTGCTTTAACATTGAGGGATCGCTTTCAGAGTACCATTTTAATCTGTGGTTTTTGATGCAGCGGCAGCAACACCTCCACCTCTCCCATTCTCGTGCCAGATTTCAGTCACTGCCAACGGTTTCAGGTCAAATGTTTGAGGTCACCATCTCAACGTTTTCCTTTATTTATGTCAAAAGCCACACCTGGTGGTTAACAAATGAGGATAATCCACACCACAATTAAGCAAGAATCAACATATCGACATAAAGACCTTTTTGTTTCTGTTCTTAAACCAGCGTAAAGAGTCTCCAGAGTGGCCAAGAAGTAGGAAAGGCTATTGGTTGTATGATCGTGCAGTCAAGGTAAGTTAAAAAAAAAAAAAATAGGTTAAAAGGTTTGATTCGGCTTCTTTCCTATGTGGTATTTAGATGGCACCTCTAAAAAATTATTCCCATGTTTGGAACATATAAATAAAATAAAAAAATGCTCCACTCATTTCCAACAGGAAGTGATTGGAGCAGCATCATTGCTTTCTAGGTTTGTTGTAGGTGCTGATAGTCTCCTGTTCTGGTCTGTATTACTGCAGATCTCAAGTAGCCTCTGACTGAAGGCACTACTGTTGTGACACAGACCATGCTCAGTGTCGTCTCTGCTGTTCCTTCACTTAATGAAGAGTCCTGTTTTTTGCACACTAATCTGCAGAAACCACATCTGTTAGCCAGCGAGCTAACTAAGGGTGATGATGGATGAAAGAGCTGGTATCATTTGAACTTTCTTCAATGTTGATCGGCAAACTTTTGATGTAAACTTATAATTATGAATCAGAACAAATGTGCAAAAATCTAAAAGACATTATTAGCACAAATGAAGTTACTGTTTTAGTTGTAGTGCAATCTGCAGCGTGCCGAGTGATTTCAATTTGACAGGATCTGTTTGGTTATAGCTCGAACGTCATTTTCGGCCTTTTCTTTTCTAGAGTTTTTCAGGCTTTAAAGATGAAAATTGTTAAACCCAGACACACTGTGGGTAAACTGGGCACGGCAAGATTGATGGGGACACGGATAGGCCGACAGAAATACTGATGAATAGAATGACGGACAGTTGGAGTTGGGTTTTACGACACTGAAATACTTCAAAACAGTCAATTTTGTCATTTACGTGCATTACTTTCTCATTTCAGAGTACTTTTATCATTTTATAGTACTTGAATAGACGAATAGACAGCATAGACAGTCAACGTGCAAATGTCCTGGGTTTGATTTCAGACCCCTATACCTTTGCAGCATACCGCTCCCATTTCAATTAAACTGAAAAGAAACAATAATAATTAAAAAAAATAACACGTCTGTTACTCATATAAAACATTTTAAACAAGAGTTTTGGTGCTAATGGTGGAGGGCAGAGACGATCTCCTGTAGCAGTCTGTATCGCTGCAGATGTAGGCACACCTCTGATGACGAATATGCTCATGATCGTCCACGATGTCCAATTTAGAAATAATCCTCGTTTCTGCATCAATCCCAAGAGGGTCCAGAGCACCTGGTTAGCTAGCAAGATGACCAATGGAAACAATGGTTTCTTCTTCTTCTCTTGTGACCGTCAAAAAAACGGCTTATTTAAAAAAAAAGTCAAGACAGTGCAGACACTCGAAAGTACAAAAGTTTAAGTCCCTGTGGTTTTATTTTGATGTTTAGCCGATCAAGTGTATGAGATGTTTTTGAATGCACCGCAAGAGAAAAGCTACTGGGAGTGATTTCAGACAGAATGCAACGGGGAGGTGTATCTGGACTTTACCTGATTTGTCTCCAATATTTGTGATGTTTACGTTGAGCTTGACATTATTCCAGGTGAGTAATTCTGAGTGAACTATAAACCTTACGTTTAGGTCTATTCTTGAGATAAATGTTAAGTATTTTAGCCTCTGTAAATGCTTCTCCTTGATGATTCTTATTAATCAATGTGTGGGTTTAGTAAGAGTGCGGTGGCCTTAATTTCTAGTCAAGCAGAGATTTGAATTTGGAAACAGTCGCCAGGGTTATTTTAAAACATATGCGCAGCCTGAGCTTGCTCACTCTGCTGCAGCTGCGCTGTTTGAAGCTCATGAGGCTCCGCTGCGTTTGCTGGACGGGAAACATGTTCCCTGTCATTGTGTTTACTCATCGCCCGCTGATGTCCGTGTTCTGCTTAGTCACCGCTGAGGCGGAACGCAGCGGGAGTGAACAAACTGAGCTATCCCCTCGCTTACGCAGACACACTCCAGCCTGACCTCATGGTGCTTCAGCTCTCTACAAGCATGGGATGAGAAAAGGCGGCAAACAAAGGCATCCTTAATGGCTTTCTGCCCAAGAAAGGAGGAGTGCTCTTTAATAAGTGACCCGGAGCTGAACAAGAAGACCCTTAGTTGGGTTCCCGTTTCTTTGGTTTAGCTCCAAACGAAACATCCAATTACCTTAAATCTGCTTCCGTTGATTTAAATGAAACTTTTTTGTTTCATTTGTGTTTTGATCACGACAAGACACTCACCGGCTCAGGAGGAGGGTTGCTGCTTTGGTCGTCAGATGGAGGTGGAGGTGGGGATGGCGCGATCGTCCCAGAGGGAAGGGCCAAAACGGAGTCGCTGCTGCTCCTCACCAATAGAGGCGTGTCTGAGGGGACAAATGGTGAATGTTAAGACGAGCAGAGCGCACCGCAATGTAAGCAAACCGAGTAATGTGAAAAGCTATATAACAAACGGGACGTCACCCTTATAGGCGATGAATAAATACTTTAAAGATATGTTAATTCATCTGAATTAAGGAAGAGACAAATGTGTTCACCTCTATACATTTCATCTTAGGTTGAGATCAATAACTAAAGTAAGCTTTTGTAAAATGCTGAACAATGTAGCCTGAAATGTTTAATATATCAGCTCTAAAATACTTATATAGATAACAAGATTAGATTAAGTATTAACCATGAAACTGGTAGATTTCTCTCTGTCACACCCTAATAAATGCATTATAAACACATGAATAATTAATAAAGCTTTTATAGATTAATTAATAACATATCAAGTCTTCATTAGCCAACTATAAGGGGATCCTCAGTCTTAGGTTTCTTAATCAGGAGTTTTGGCTACAGATTGACGTCGGAAACGTTTCTAATCTAAAGTCTGCATTAGCAGGTAAGAACCTAGTGTTTTTTTAGCTAAACCAAAAAAAGTATTATTCATTCAAAAAGGTTTTAGAAAGAAGAAGAAACCGGAGTGTACGCTTAATAAGCCTCTTTATCAGGTTTATTTTAGGAAAGCTCCACTCTAGAAACAACCTCAGAGCTCCTCTAAGTAACAGAGAATACTATCATTTCGTATCAATGACAAACACATTCACGTCTAACCCGAGCCGACCGGAGGAGGGCTGAACACAGCAGGTCCGAATTCGCAGTAAAACATCTCAAAGCAATCTAATTTAGACCCGTGTGCTGTGCCCTGCTTTTTATTACGCAGCCCGAAGGGAACAGGCTAGGAAAAAAAGAAAAATCTATAGCAGGGGGTTTCAAATTCTACTTGATGGAGGAGAAAAGAAAAAAATAAAGCAGTGTGGGATAAACAACAACAACAACAAAACAAAAAAAGGCTAAAGAAAAGAGCGGAGAGAAAACTGAGAAAACAAAGGGAAAGCAAACAAAATTTCTCCTCTTTTCCTGTCATCAATCTCTCTTTGGAGGGTCAGCGACAGGGTCCTGGTCCAACGTTTGTGGTTAGCGACGGAGGACGGATGAGCGATGATCATCTCCACCTCTTTCGACAAATATCCTCTGGGCTTCAGAACAAAGTAAACCACATGTCATCATAAGCCGTTCGTTCCCTGGCTGAACCAAGTTCCTCTGCTGGGGTTTATCCACAACAGCTCAGATTTGTTTTAAGCAGATGTTTCATGTTAAAAAGCATTTTAGTATCTTTATAATATATAACACTCAACATACTTCAGGTTAAAAGTCTTGATTCCTGCCTTGTCTTGGCTTATAATAAATCTGTGTACCTAATTGTATGACATGAATTGCTTAAATATGTACATTTAAATTTAATTTGTTTTTTGGATCATTAATTAAATGCATGTGTTCTTAAATGGCCAGTGTGAAGATATGCTTACATTTATTTTATCGTTTTATATGAGAAAAAAAAAAGTGCTATTGTTGGTCTTTAAATCGGATTAATTTGTCTTTTAAAGTTGCAGTTAAAACCTTAGCATAACCACATCGTTAGAGTGTAATGTGCGATAACTAGATAACTCTAGAGCGTCTTCCCATTTTTTTTAGGCCGTTAGGTCCCTCATTTTCACACTTTGGTTTAAACTTAACAAGGTCGGCATAAAAGCAGTCTGTAGTCTCCGTTTAAATTAACTCTCAGAGCTGTGGAAGCTAAACTTTTCTAATCTTTATTTTTAAAATTCCTTCTAAAAAGCTTAATTTTAACCCTGGTTTTTGTAGAAAAAAGTGCCTTGTGACGACATCTGTTGTACATTGGCGCTATAAAAATAAACTGATTCTCGATTCTTTTATAATGCTTTATCAATAAACTTGAAATGAAAGGGATACATTTTGTCTACAGATGAAAACGTATGCAAACTCACAACACTGAGACTACAGAGACTTTAGTTAATCTCAGGTACGCTACAGAGATGTAGAAAACAAAAAAAGTATGCCTTTCATCTGATAACCTTCCAAGAATTTCAAGCTAAGGTTACGTAGGTATCAAAAATGGTTTTACAGATGAAAGGCTAAACTGGGATGCACCTTACCAGTGCGGTCTCAAATGAGCTCCACAAATAAACTGCTTCACTTTGAACAGTCATCCATGAGCCACCGCCCTCTTGGCGCCGTGTTCCAGTACAATGTCAATGACACAAGTTGGTGAAGTGGCCGAGGCCCCTCCATGGTCACAGTCAGGGTCCATTACCTAGCTGTCAGCCCCATAAATCCTCCCTCATTTACCCACAAAGTCAAATCGAGGCCCATTAATCCTCCCACCACTTTAAGAGTCCCCCAGCAGCAATCCGGCCATGGGAGGGAACAAGAAGGTCACCGGTGTTGCCCTCTGACCTGCGCTGGTCAAGCGGTGCCGCTAAGTACCCACGGATATTGATGGGAGTGACACGCGACTCTTTCTGAGCGGCTGCCGTTTAAGAAGACCACAATGAGTTTCTTAATCAAGATTGACGGAAAATATGCCGAAATAGAGCTTTTAGCACAACCAAAATAAACGGTGACACCTGTGTTACCAAAGGCCAAGAAAGGTGTTGAAGTTGGAGCTGCGCTTGACTCGTAGCTTTTTTTTTTTGTAGTACAACCACTTAAAGCCTGATTTATGATTTTATTAAAACCCAAAATACGTAAACTGATACTATGGACATTCACAGTTTTCCTTTATTGAGGGCAAAAAAAATGACCTCATAATGCAAGCATCACTTTAATCTTTTACATTTTTTTTTTTATATGCATTTTATTTACTTTCGCCTGATATCACCAAACCGTATCGACAGAAAATATGGCGTCAGTCACAGGAAGTTGTGAAAATCACCTGAAACAAAACCAGACAGATCTATATGAAAGCTTTAGCAACATCTAGTGGCTAAGCTTTAGACTGCGACCAACTGAACAAAACCTACAATGACCCACAATGATGTTGTATTTTATAAAACCGTTACATCCTCTTCCAATTAAAGGCTACAGTTATAAAGATTAAGTAAACTCACGACGGCCCTCGTGTATAAAAGCCGTCTGAAACACGGCTTATTTGGAAAAGGGTTACAAAGAGGTTCACCAAAACTGCTTAACATGTTAAATTATTTTCATGATCAATTTTAAGTAACTGGACACAGACATAAACAAGAAATAACATTAATAAGGGGGAGCCTTTAATATATAGCCCATTAAAAAAGTTAAATCAAACTAAAAACCAAGTAAATTAAAAATACTGACAGATGGATTTCCTAATTTCTTGTGCTAAACTTGAGCCTCAGATTACAAAATTATTACTGCATCTGCTTATGCGGCTCTGCAACCTCACCCTTCTGTGTAATTTGGCTCCGACGGCAACACACCACACACAAACATGAACGGAGCAATTGCCAGGTTCTTTTGCTATATTTCCTTTTTATACATCCCGAAGTGTGCAAACTGTTCACGAGTGTTGATGTGATGCCAGAACAGGCCAATTTTGGGTTAATTACAACATTAAAGCAGATCCAGCGCTTCTAAACATCCAAGACTACAAATAGTTTTAATACAGTAAGTTTTTAATAACAGGTTATTAGAGAGGATGGAAGGAAAAGTATGAAAATGGATAATCAACGATCATACATTTAATAACATTATAAACTTCTTTAGGTATATGCATGTTGTTAAGAGAGGCATGGTCTTCAGGCAACATCTGGATTCAGGATTAGAATCAGTGGTGATTGTTATGTTAGCAGCTGAACAGAGAATACAACTGTGTGCTATTTTGACCCCTAAAGGGTGTGGAAAAGTGGAAACCTAAAAGCGAAATCCAGGATATATTTTAGGTTACTTTGGCAGAACTGAGCACCTATAATCAGAGAACCCGCAGTCAGACCCCACCCTGGAAATCCCACCTCTGATCCCACTTCAAGGCAAGGAAACGCCAACCCACAGAGGCAGACCCCCTGGAGTATAGCCTTTATCTTTCCTGTAACAATTGTGCGAACAGAGCGGGAAGTGTTTGCTTATCCCTCCTCTGGCGCCCTCCGTCTGAACCATGTTCCAACCCAACAGATCCAATTCACCAGCAGGGACAAACCGGATCGGTTTGCGCCCCAAACGGAGCGGGTCGCTCGTTTTTACACGTCCGTCTGCGAGCGTGTAAGTGCGTTTGGGTGCGTCGGGCTCGGGGTGGTCTTGCTCCTCTCACGATCGATCGAGCGGCCCCAGCTCAGGCTGCTCGTGAGATGATGCGATAAGCGCTCAGCAGTGGATCAATGGAAGACTAATCATCCCACAGGGGGAAGTGTGAAGTCCAACCACCCCGTTCAAACCGCTCGGCCCGACCTGACACACAAACACTTTGATGCCCGACTGATTACTGAATCATTTCTTGTCTTGTCCGCCGCTATCTGGCATTACCTAAACCTCTATAATCTACTATATGGTGTGTCATTAATTTAATAAGAATCATACAGTGTTATAATGTGTCCAGGGGGCTTCTTCAAACATTTTGTGAGCGTGTTAATTACATTGCGCCTTAGACGTTGAGCCATCAAACAACGATCTTTTCTTTTAATAAACGATCTCTGTAAAGTTTAAACGCAGGTTGCCAAGCTGAGAGGCATCAGCGCGATTCTACTCGACAGGCTGGGGTTTACCAAGCATCTAATCACCATTTATGCTCCTTGGCTGCACTGCAAAGTGAAGAGATTAGCAGAAAAGTAGATATTAGCTTCTGTGTTAAGGTTAAGATGATTTTCACTCCATCTCTACATATTAAGGTAGATTTGGTGTTCAAACCAATAAACATTTAAATCGTTTTTACTTGTTTATTGCATGTTACTCATTCGTTTTTGCAAAATAACTGAATAGTTTTTAGTGAATAGGATAAACTGAACTAAAACCATCAGAAAATTAGTAAAACCAAGACAGATTTTAGTCCAAAGGACAAACCCTGCCAAAAACAACTCAGCAGTTTCGCCTTACCCTTTTCCACTGTTGAAAGATTGATAAAATAAGTTTTTCATTACTCTGAAGTACGTTGTGATAAAACAACCAAAGATTAAACATTGTAAGAGGTATTGATAACTTCTATGATTCTGTGAGTTGGAGTTAAAATTGTGCTTAAAAAGCCACAACTTAGGATCCTGAAATTGTTTAATATCAGCGTCAGATTTTCTTTATGTTCCCGAAAAGAACAAAAATCATCAGGAGAAATTCTGACCCTAAGATTGCAAACTATACATTTTCAAACCCAAATATTCCTCCAAATCCAAATGAAGACATCTGAAATCCTCCAGACTAAATGTCTCCCACCCCAGTCTTCCGTGCCCATGCGTTCTCTGACAGTTTCGGCCTTTAATGGCTGCTTAACTAAGGAGCTCAAGCTTTTTGTCGTTCGGCCTGCTCGCCGCGCACCCACGCATGCATGTCATCATGACAAAGGCGGCTTTTACTGGGTCGCTCCGGCTCCGTTTGAGGGCGGCGTCACGGGGTCACATCATAACTGAATTAGTCAGGGTTCAACAGGGCTGAAGAACTGGTTTGGGAGGGGTGGTGGGTGGGGTGGGGGGGTGTCCCAGTGGGTTAAAGAATGGGGTGTGTGTGAGTGGATGGCGCGACTGGATTTATTCAATTCATGCTTGGCTGGAGCTTGGTTATGCTAACAGGCTACAGTGATAATCTAGTTAGAAGTGGACGCCATGCAGCGACTAGCAGAGCAGGGAGTGCTGGGCGGTGGATCGGACTGTGGTCAAGGTCAAAGGGTATGGGTCTTTGGTTGGGTGGCAGGTGTTGGAAGCTGAATAGTATAGTGGGGGTGCAGCGTCTGGGTGAAGAAAGGGGGCAGGTGACGCGGCATGGCGGGGATGGGGGAGTGGGCACGCACATGGTGAGGCATGGCAAAGGGCAGCTGTGTGTGCGGTTTCTCTACGGTCAACAGAATGATCACATAGCCTGTAATTAAATCCGAACGAGTTCCATTCAATCACTCATTTCTCTTTTTCTCTTCGGCGACTTTTTTTGTTTAAAATAAAACCTGCAGTCCTCGTCGTGAATCTGGAGCAACACCCTTCGCTCAAAGGACCTGCGCTTGGTTAGAAACCCGGACGTACAAAAGCATTGGACTTCATCTAATTCTAAATCTGAGGCATTATTTGGCTTCTTGGCATAAACAAGTTACCTTGCAGTCAATTTATTGGCGACATTTTTGATGCAACACTCACGCAGTCTATTTGGTGCCTTTCTTGACAATTCCCACAAAAATGAAACCAAGTACTACATAGACCCACTGGCCACCAAATAGGTACACCTGTTCAAATCCGCAATAATCAACTGATGAAGCTAATCGGCTAATTGATTAGCCAAAAGCTCAAGCAATACTTAAACTGAATCCTAAAACTAGAGAGAGAATGAGGAAGTTTATGTTGATTAATTTCTTGTCATGTTTAAGAATTGTGATTTAAAATTAAAATTATTATTATTATTATTATTTAGGATTTGTCCCTACTGTTTAATAGGAGTGATGATAAATTTAAAAGTGCAGCAACTGTGTGACTTTTAATGATGATAAATACACGTGTTAAAGTAACTGGTGTCATAAAATAGCCTGTTTTAAGTTGGTATATAAACTTTTTTATAGCAGAATTTCTAGAATTACTTCAATGTTACTGATATAGTAGCACAAGATATGATACTTTTTTCTCCCCCCATCTATTGAGTCCACCTTTATTTCAAACCATCTCATCCATCAATAGTTGAAATGATCCCCTACTCCAACATCTCTTAACAGCTTTCTAGCCATTCAGCCCGGATTGAGTTTTAAAGAGGAGTAGCAAAAGCAAATGTGGTGGATTAGACAACCACTGATAGTGTTATCCAATGTTACTGTGGAATATTGTCTCTAATGTAGCTTTTAGCATGTTGTAATAATACAGACACAATCTTCAGTCAGAGGTTTCTCTAGATATTACAACTAGAGATCTTTACCGTCCAAAATGACACTTGATTGCGATAATTTCTGACAATTATTTTTAAAATTGTATTGTGTTATAATAGAAAACCAGCAGATCTAAATATCTTACTATTAGACTAATTTTGAAGTCTCATTGTATGAAAACGTAATTCGTTCTGTAGCCCTCGAATTTAAAATATTTTCTTTGAGTCTAAAAGTTCCAAAAATATCGCTCTGATCCGTCTAAAACTCACTGCTGTTCTCAGCTGAACCCTGTTCTGTTAGGACTTTCTAAACTTCAGCAGTGTGTGTGAAAAACAGGAGCAAACCAAGTATGAACCAAAAAAAAAAAAAGGGGCCGCCGCATCAGCGCTACATCTGTTTTCACACACAATTGAGTTACAGGCAGCAAATCCTCTCTTTTCACAGCTTGTTCAGCTGGAATGTATCAAGTCTCGCACCCACAAAAACAGGTTTCACCAGGATATGCTTGCTGCTCTCGCTCCCATGCGACACCTGAAAAGTGTCGGCTGGGTTCAGTTTTTGTTGTTTTTAAGAAAATGCTAAAAACGTACTGGCTTTGAGGACGGCCTCGTTGACCTCGATCTCGCCTCTGTTCGGGTCCTCGTACTCCAGGTGGGGGAAGTACTGCATGGCTTCAGGACTGGAGCGGTCGCTGGAGCCGTCGTCGGACATGGAGTCTGTGGGACTCTCCGCTCCCGCTCGCTGGTCGCCGCCGCCGTCGTCGAACACGGCCACCAGCTGGAAAGAGACGCACACAATGAGGCCTCTGCTGTAAAGTTCACACATTGCAAACGTCGTTGTTTGGTTTATATATGCATTCTGCAGACGCGACGATTGTACATGAGTGAGAAGTTTGCAAACAAAGACAATCTGACCGGAGATCTCGCAGATGCGGCGGGTCTGAGGAATTAACGCCAGGCGAGGTGCGCTCGCGTGAAATTAGCAGTCAAATGAGATCTGACAAGAGGATGAGAGGCTGTCAAACACAATGACACGGCCGGCGCCGTGAGACGACGGGTCGAGGGAGACGAGGAGGGCAGGAGGTTGACAAACCGACCTAATTGTGAGGGGGAAAACGGAGGAAACGGCCACACGGCTCGATAGATGGGCGCGTAGCGGCGTGACGCTCTCATTAGTCGAGCCGGCCGACGGAAATGACCGCTTAATGAAAAGCAATAACCCGAGCGGAACAAGGGATGAGAACCGAAAACAACAGACGAGAGGAGGACGTCAATCAAAGCGGTGACGGCGGCCCAAGTGGGCGAGCGTCAGGCGGAGGGACGGGCGCCATCCATCACGCCGCCCACCTGAAACCTCTGGCGGCTCGACACCTGGCCGGCGCCACGCAGTTGAGGATTCGTCAACTGAGTTTTGCGCGTTTGCGGCGCTTTAGCACCGTGGGGGGAGAGTTGAGGGATTGAGAGGGTGGCGGATGCAGAGGGGAGAGAACGACGGCGTGTCAGGAAAACAATCTGATCGTGCCGTTTGATGGATTCTTCTCGAGCCTTCGCTCCTATTTATCCGCCTTCCTCCCTCTCTCTCTCCGCTTATCTCTTTCCCTGCTTGAGCCTCCGTCTCCTTCTCCAAAACTGACTGACGGCATCTATCAATGGAGTCGTCTCTAATCGGGGCTTGATGGGAGAAGCAGCTGTGACATTCCCTAAAAAAAAAAACTACAAAAAACAAACAAACCCCATTTGGTTGTTTTGAGCATCGAACTTATTTTAATATGTGGAAATGATCATCTGCAGATGGGGAGCGATGCTAATGCAGTCTCCACTGCTGCTTTCACACATCACTCAATCAAACACCAAGTATCAACAAAATGACTCCTCTGCTGGATCGTCTCAAAGTCCATCTATGGGCCGTTTGTGGTTCTAACCACTTAACAAACCTTTCACCTTGAACATAATTTTGAAAAATAAGATTAAAAACTCACATACAGCACAAGTAGTCATAAGCAATGAGCCCATTCTATGATAACCCAACTAAAAGCACGTCTAGTGACTATTATTTTTCCACCTTCTATTTCTTATAAATAAAATCAAGTCCATTCAGACTGGATGGAAAGCATCTCTGAATATACATTTTCAAGTCTGGACTTTGACTAGTCCATTCCGACCCATGAATGAGTCAACCGTAGGCTCCCATCTTCCCATTATCCTTTCAATTCAGTTTTCAACCAGAACATGACTCTCCTTA
Organism: Orestias chungarensis; assembly: GCA_032876305.1. NCBI lineage: Eukaryota > Metazoa > Chordata > Actinopteri > Cyprinodontiformes > Cyprinodontidae > Orestias > Orestias chungarensis. Next base: position 2,091,535 of record JAVLVB010000746.1, on the reverse strand, counting down.
CATCTTCTCGAAAGCTCTCCTTTCCATGTGAGAATTTAGGTGGACTGCAAAGACACGTATGGTTTACAAGTCTGAAAAAAGTATCGATCAGTAGTTCAATCACTTCCACTATAAATTTGTTTAAAATGTTCAAGGTTTCCTTTGAAAGAAAACAAACGGATCTGAAAGCTATGCAACACTTTCCTATTCTTTAAGTCTATTCAATACTTTGTGTTGGTGTTGCAGATAAAATCGTGGCAAAAGACATTTAGTTTTGTGTTTAAAAACAAAAAAAAAGCCCAAAAGTGAAACTCTGCCAAAGCCCACTAGGATAAAACTCTTCAATAAACTATTTAAATAAACAGTGTTGGTCATAATTTGCTGTTATCTGTAATCATGCAAAACAAAAGCAAGATTCCCAAAGTCAGTTTTTGAAAAAGAAAATATATATATATCACTGGCTGAAAGTGAGTTATTCATGCTGTGATTAGGATCCTCAGAAACACAAACTGCCTAATTTTTCCCAATAAACTCCTATGTTTTGAACTTCTGTTAGTCATGGCCACCAAGATTACAATAAAGCACACGATTAATTAGACTACAAGTGTGCATAAAGACTGGATGCACAGATAAAAAAAATTAAAAAAGTGTTTTCAGCCTTACATGTTGCCCCAGGACTCAAAATAGGGTGTTGTAACATCTGCAGCGTCTAAATGGAAGAAACCTACATTTGATCTGCTACATGCTACATTTTTGTGACGTTTTAAAAGTTTGCTCCAAACGCGAATTCTGGTTTGATGAACACATAGCTCATCCGCTAATTTATGTTTTGATAGAACAGATTAATGATTGAAAAACAATTGAAGCAGACAAACGTCGTCAAAAAGAAACGGCAGCTTTGGGTTGTGTGTTTGCGCACATGGACAGTGCCACCTTGCTTTGGTCAAATGCAACTGCGGGCACTCAAGTCTCTCAACCTTTACATGAGCACTACACAAACAAACATGCACACTTCCCCATTTCGTCCGCCGGTAGTAATAAAGCCATTTTTCTTCTCTCTCATCGGCATCTACCACCACCGAGTGCGTTTCTCTCCGAGTGATTTTTTTTTTCTGCTCCGAGTCTATAGAGATGCTTTTTTTTTTTTTTTTCTTTGTCATTTATCTTGCCACTGACTCACCCTTCCCCTTCTGCTTTCCTCCTCTCACAATATTCGTCATTTAAAACAACAGATGCATAATTCAAGAGGAGAGCATAGCAATCCTGGCAGGAGGAACGGTGCACGTTCTAAATTAAAGCTTTTAAAAACCCTAGCTCAGAAATCAGCTTTTCAAATCTCAATCAGAGAATAAAATGGATTGCTGGGAAGCAGAACTGCAACAATTTGACCAATCAGCGGACAGTACGAGGTAGGATCTTACACCAGATAGCTTGTAACTCTGTATCTCGATCAGCTGAGCTGTGAAGCCTACAGAAAGCCGAATGTGTTTGCAGCACCACTTTCCCCACTCTGCAGATGAATCAGGTGCTGTTCAACAGGATGTGCAGAGAATGTGTTTCCCTGTGGATGCACAAAGCGATGAATACTGACGGTGCGAGCACAGAAAAAAGGGAGGGGGGGGGGGGGGGGGGGGGGG
>JAVLVB010000746.1:2016210-2085360 GCA_032876305.1 Orestias chungarensis | reverse complement strand
ATATATATATATATATATATATATATATATATATATATATATATATATATATATATATATATATATATATATATATATATATATATATATATATATATATATATATATATATATATTCAACTGTGAGGCGATGCTACATAGGCGAACAGATGAGGTGATAGTTGGGAGTTCAGAGAGCAAATCTGCTTTAAACAAATTGATCTGTAATTGATCGTTAGCTGGATGCGATTAGCTGCTCTGCGGGTTGCTTAGCCCAAAATCAAAGCTAACCAGAGAAACCAATTGAGACGAACAACAAGCTGCAGCTTCCGAAAAAAAGAAAAAAGATCAGAGTTTTGTCTGTTTATTTTGTCTGCTATTCTGTTTCGATGATGATTTAGAAAAGCCGTGCAGTCAGGAGGCCAATAATGACTCCGGCTGATAGCATCAGTCTTCAAAAACATAAAAACGCATATGGAAGAGATGTTGTTCGATTTTGTATCCATATTCGTTTACAGTTCTATTTTAATCGTTGAAACACAAAATAAACCTTAATGTGTGTTAATATTCCCAGTGGAAACCGTCTAAACACACCCAGAGAAGCTGGCGTCTTCAGTTTTGGGTGCGATCGTAGCACTGAGGCCAACACAGAACGGCTGAACAACAGCAGAGGATGAAGGACAAGATCCATACAGAAAAAAAAAATTAATAATAGTAATAATAATAAGTTAAAGTAACCTTATCCTGACTCAATCCTTGGAATTTTGCTTCACTGAACTGACAAATCACTTTTGGGAGAGGTGCCATCATTCAAAGTCAAAAGGTAACGCGACGGAGGATGTAAGGAAATTAAAATCCTAAACACGACTTTATGGGAACAAACCCCAACAAAGCAGAGAATCTTTTCTCCTCAAGCCTCCGTCGAGTACGCTCAATGTAATTACAATCAAACCGGGTTTTAGCTGAAAGTGTGTTTGAGAGCAGCTGAGTGTAGACGGAGGGAGGGAGGGGGGGTTGTGGTTAATTGAATATAATCAGATGGAGAGCTGATGTGGGCTGCGTCAAGGTCGACCTGATGAGATTCGATCAAATCAGTGAATCTCTTCGTTTGGATCTGGTCGGATACGTGGGGGGTTTAGAGAGACGATCCAGGCTTTACCCAATGCGATGCGCAAAGACGAACCAGACGGCTCGTTATGAATATTGAAAAAGCTTCGTGTGGATCATGATGTGAACTTGAGAGCGGGGGTTTAGTTTCTGATTAGGCTGCCGCTTGTTCACGCGCCCGCCAGCCAGCCGAGTAACGGGACCATTCTAAGACGCCGATCGAGATGTCGCAGAGCATCAAAGGCTAATCAAGCGCGTCTGAGCCCTCGCAATCACGTCCCATTCAGAAAACTTCCCAAATCCAGCAGGTTAGCCCATTTAAGTAACGCTTTATTGTTGCTCCTCAGGGTGGGGGGAGGGGGGGTGGCTGACATTTGACTTGTAATTAATGACTGCAAAAAGCAGAGTTCACCTGGAAGTTTTTTTCAGTCGCTTTTCTATTTCAAGAGCAGAAAGGTTAGTACTGAGTTATATTTAAAAGCGAAAAGTTGACAGGTCAGAGGGATCCCTCTGGTTTCATTGGGTCGCTCTCAAGAGATGGATGATGGGAGGAGGAGATCATCAGGGATGTGAAACCAAGTTCAGCGTTAAAGACAACAAAGGAAAGTTTCAGATGGTTTAAATCTACGGACACTGAATAAAAAGGCACACGAGTGTTCATTTCCGGAGCCGCAACCTATGATCATTATTTCATCGTTATCAATTCGTTGATTTGCTCCATATTGACCGTCATAGCAAACTCATGATCAGAGTGTTTAAATTTGAAATGTAATAAGACGTGTAAATGTACTTTATTTGAAAAAATTAAAAAGGAAGCTAAGGAACGTTAAGCTGACATGTATTTTCAACTCAAGCCTGTGAAAACGACGCGGGTTATTTGATATAACTTTAATACAAATGTAATGTTATGTAAAGTTTAATGTTATGTTGGCCTATACCAACACGGGTAGTTGTTGATACCTCGGATGAGCTGGAATGTTTTTATGATTGGTTGCTTTTGCATCACAGCCGTTGTGAATTCAAAAAAAATGAACATTAAAAAAAAGCCATAACTTTAATTCATTTAATTAATGGAGAGATCTCCTTTATTCTGACTCAACTGAAGTAACATTTGGGAGGAAAGCCTGGAAACAACATGGCTACTGTGAAGCATGGACGTGGCGGAATCATGCTGTGGGCTTATGCTTTAACATAACAGTTCCCTCTTCTACTAAGTCAACACACAGAATGTGAATAGCTAGTTGTCCAGTGTACTTGAATCTGTGCTAAGTAGTTTATTTAGGTTTAGTTAATCTTAGTTTAGTCAACTCCCTCCAGTTGCATTTCATTTATTAAAAGTACAGTATTTTAGGTAAGGTTAGGATAGGCCTGCTTTCACTGTCCCTCTTATTTGTTACTTAATGTCAGTAATGTGTTGTCTGGATGGTGAAAAACGTCATTTAAATTCCTTTGTATGTCTGGAAAGGTAAAGAGATTGACAACAAAGCTGACTTTGACTTTGAGCTGTAGAATGAACCAAACATTACCAATAAACGTCAATAAATAAAACCTCTGACATGTTGTTCCATTATTGTGACATTTAGAAACTCCTCTTTAAACTAAAATAGATGTAAAAACTACACCGACCGAAATACATATTCGGTTATTTATAAGTGATCTATCAACACTCCTCTGCTTTCTGTGGTCACAAAGCGGCAACATTCCCCACATTCATCAGACTGATATTAATATTCATAGGCAGACTGGTGGCCTGTGTCTCAAGATGGGGGTTAACGAACACTCACGCACACACAGATGTAATCAAATCACACCCGCCCGCCCTCGTCTCCGCCCTCATCAACCACCAGTGGCGTCCCCCCCGCGCCTGCACGCCAACACAGCCGGCGACAGCTGAAACGTGTCCATGCGCTGAGTAATGGTGGAGAGGGCTCGCCCGGATAAAGAGGTCTGGACTCGCGCCGAAGCGAAACACCAGGAGTGCAAATAACTAACCATTATCTCTCATTAGCATCCGCGGCTAACTCGGGGGCCCCCACTGAGCGGCGGAGGGCATTCACGCTGGGGCCGCTGCTGTATGATTGATGGTGGAAACATCACCGGACACAATAAGGAGACAAAAAAAAAGAAAAAGAAAAACAGAAGAGCGCTCGACATTTATCTGTTGGAGAATAAAAACGTAGGCAAACGAAAGAAAGTGGAGCTAATCAAGGATGCCAGGGGAAGCTCATTAATCCGTGGAGATGATGAAGATCGCGGAGGCTTGTCCTCTTTCAGCTGCTATCTTCTGAATCAGACGGTAAAACAAAAGGGATAAAATATGGAAGGGGGGGTAAAAGGAGCCTCATTGAAATTATAATTCAAGTAGTCATCAATTAAAATGACACAATGATGTATTTGGGGTTTAGATGATTTGCGCTTTCAACAGAAACAAAAACAAAAAAACCTGCATAAGTCAGAAAATGAGGCTAATGTTTAACACTGAGCAAACATTAAGTCATGGCTGCCGTAGGCTGCTTATATTCAAACAGATGATGTTAACCCATGATGCTCAGCGCTGTCTAATACACTGCTGCTGTAGTTACAAAAACACGACTGACCTTTTTTATTTTATTTTAAGAGTTCGATCAGGTTTGTGGCTTACCAGCTCACTGTTTTGACTGCCAGCCATCATCGTTAAGGTGAGCCGCAATATATTTATTAGCAAATGTAAAAAAAGAAATAAAAAAAAACCTCTTTGGTGTCGATCATTTGTAATAATCGCTTATTTGGAAAACCAGCCGTTCTGAGTTTTAAAAATTGGTGTAAACACTGGAAATAAGGTCAAGGGAACGTGGAGAGGGAGCCGCCGTCCTCACCTTTTCTCTGTCTTCCACCAGATCACAGAGCATGTCGTCCAGGTCCAGGATCCCGCCGTCAGCGTACTCCAAGTGGTGAATGTTGACAGGAACCTCTCCATGTTGCTGTGAAAGAAAACACATTACATTACATACAATTTAGATTAATGATTTGTTTCTATTAGGGCATTGAACAACAACAACAACAGACAAAAACGGCTAAGGCTAAGAAATCAATCCCCTTTTTCCATTAGATCTGAAAAAGTAAAATAAATGTGCCAAACTATTATCTGCATTTCCCTTATCTAAATAAAGTGTTTAACATGCAAGTTGTTGTCTCTCTGGATGTCTTGGGTGTTGACGCGTTTAATCATTAGATGCCATAAGTTCAAGAAGAAGTGCTGAAACTCTACATAATCCTGAAAGTGAAGCGCAGAAGAGAAAAAAGGAAAGATCTACGACAGCAGAGGTTATTGGAAACTTCTCTGTCCCTCAAGGGTCTCGGATGTTGTTTTTAGAACTTGTTGGACTCCAGGAGTCACTCTCCCAGTTTGGTGGGGTCACGGCTCAGAGCTCTCCAGTTACCACTGGGAACGCCGAGGCCTCGGATTTCCATAACTTCTTGAGCTTCTCGCGTTCCTTCCTCATAATGCCTCCGTCCATTTGCGGCAGCTTTATCCGTCGATGCCCTTTGGCTTCTGTGGTTTGTCGACAACCACAACATCCCTGTGGTTTTGCCTTCGCCAATTCAGTCACCGCAAGTCCCACCGGACAATAGACTCGTCCACCTTTGGCGGTGAAGTGTGGAAGAGAAAAGGAAACCGATTCCGACTTGTGGCCTAAACGAGTGACATCTCATCGCTGATTCGAAATATTTAATTTGACGTCTGCATCTTTCAAGAACACCTTTAAGTTTGTCGGTCTGAGCTGTAATCAATACCCAACTTTTTCATGGCTTGTGTGAACTAATAGTTTTAATAGTTTCAACCAAATAAATAAATAAATAAATCAGAATAGTTCCACTTTTATCTGTGGTACACAGGAGCGACCAGTGAAAACAAAAATCCTGTTGGGTCTGGCTTGCTAACAGATTTTCCGCCCTAAACTGGCATAAGCATTCAAATGAACAGTTGGAAAATCACTACAGGCGACGCTATTTGGCCGATGAGCCGTCATTTTTAACCTAGCGACCACAACCGGATTGGCTGAGGATTTTGCAGATTAGAAAAAAAAAAGTAGTCAGTGGAAATTCACCATTTAATGAGTGTCTGAACGGCTGTCATATTTTATCTGACTTATATATTTTTTAAGGTGAAATATGCGTCACAATTCTACACCACATTTTGTCAATCTGGACGTAAGCAACTGGCTGAAGCACGCTTTCCATTGAAGTATAAGAAAAGAACTAAAAACTGAAAATATTATCCAATTTATTAAGACATGCTATACGAAACGCAGCTTAAGACTACCAAGACTGATCACTCCCAGTAGATCAAGCCAAACCTGAACGGCGCATTGTACCTGCATGACGGCGTTTACACAGACCGGTATCTACCGGCGGTGACGTGAGATGCAGGTGGATAGAAACTTTCAGGATTTTTTGTTGCTCCATAGGATGGAGAGTGCACATTCCTGCCCAGTTGAAGAGCACCCACGCCCAGTCAGAAACTAGAAATACAGTTTACCCCGTGAAAAAAGAAAAGAAAAGAGAGAAGTAGTCCAGGGACAATGCCAGCTTCCTCTTTTTGTGAGCCGGTCTAGAAATGCGCAGGCTGATGGGGCGAGGTGTTGCTTCTTTCAACTGATGATGCAATTGATGCAGTAAAGCAAACAAATCTTCGAGGTTCGTGTGGTCGATAGAAAATGGTTTATTAGAAACTAGCAATGGGTTTGTGGCTAAGTAACTTGGTAGACTTTCTATCAGCGTTACGCCTCTGAGCCCAAACAGGTTTATGGTGATCCAGGGTTCATTCTACAGCGCGCACAGTATTTCCACCTTGCCGGGAAAGGCCGGTCCAACTGGATCTCCCTGCGATCTTCCCCTCCTCACCGGTCCTTTGTGTTCTCCAGCATGATAATGAACGCAAAGCAACAGCTTATGGTTTTGCTAAAAATGTGCATACTTTCATCGCAAGAATGGACGCCACAATAATTTTGGTCTTTTGATTTGACATCTCTATAGTTTCCCAAAAGGAAAATGAGCATCAAAATGGGAAGTAGAGGTACATTAAAAACACAAATATGTAGAAACGCCCCACTAATGTATGGTTAGGCAAACAAAATCAAGCGCAGGGTTCCTGTTGTCACCGACAAGCTTCTGGTTGGATGTTTGACCACTTTTCCTGGACGAACTGGTAGAATTCACCTCAGCTGGCTGCTTTTTAACGCAGGCCTGGGTTTTCAGCAAAGCCCAAGCATCGTCAGTACTTGACATTACTAAGAGTTTGATATTATGAAGAGGTTTTAATCACATGTTTGGATCGTTGTTCTGGCCGGGTTTCGACCTTAAAGTCCCCACATCTGTGGCTGTGTATTGTTCGAAATTTCACAATTCAATCCATATAGGATTCTTTGGGTCACAATTTCATTTTGATTCCACATTACATTGAATATTTTGCAATTACAGTAATAAATATTTATATAAATCATTTATGTATTGCTTGATTAAACACTTTCCTTCTTATACGAGCAGCCATGGTAATGCACATTAGTTTAATAAAATGTAAATTCCCTCTAAAACTCTTGCATCCTCATGAAATCAGACAGTTCGCATCATTTTTGATTCATTTTTAGGCATGTTTGTAAAATACAGTCAATCGGACCCACTCTCACCAGATGGTGGCGTTAATTTACATCAACAAATACCAATAAACTCAAAAAGAAGAAGACAACAACTTCACACTGGATTGTTTAACGCTAAAGATGTCAGAATTCTCGGCCGAACAATGTTTTGAAGAAAAGTAGCAAAAGCAAATGAGGTGGATTAGCATTCAATGCCATAAACTGATGGTTTCATCCAAGTGATACATAGTCTATGCTGTCTGGATGCTTAGATATTACCATATCATGACAGTCATACAGCTACGGCCTTCAGGGAGAGGCCCTAGTAACCAATGCTCCATTAGGAGGGGCAATATGACAGCCCCACAGCATGGGGCCACCGTCACCATGCTTGACATTTAATACCATTTTTTAATAAGGAGTGAAAATAAAGTTCTCAAGAATCTTGTCTGTTTTGCAATGCAAACATATCAACACGGCTTTAGGGGAAAGTAAAAAAAAAAGAGAGAGGAATGAGTGAGATTTTCAAGAAGAGGAGCTTCACCAGATTACAGGATTAAAACAGAAGATTAATGCCTGGAGTTAACGAGGATCACCTCTGCAGGAGAATTGAAGAGAACCTTAGAAAACCCTTTTTTTCCTCCATCCAATAGTGAATACATAACAGTTTCTAGGGATCGTAATCTGTGATGGGAAAAAAAAAGGGGGGAATAAAAAGTTCCTTTAAAAGTTCCCATAGACTAAATCCCTTGTAATTCCTTCACTATCCCCATAAAATAAATAAATAAACTCGGTCGACTTCGGAGAATCACCATGATGGTTTAGAAGAGTAAACTCCCTGCAAATTACACTCCTAAGTCGTCGTCCCCCATCATTTAGAAGCGATATCTCTCCTTCCCCTCGCGGCGTCCCACTCAACGAGCGCTCCGGCGAGCAAAACATGTCATCCGGAGAGAGAGCGATGGTTGCGGCGGAGCGATTAGCGGAGCTAAATTCTGTGAAGTGCCAGTGCCGTTTCACACTTTTATCCTCAGAGGAACGTGTCATTATAAGGCTGTAGGAGCACCGCGTGGGTTTTAGCTGCGATAGGAGGGAGAAAAATAATGATTCCTTTAATGAACATGTCGAGGAGGACTTGTTCTCAACTCGGTCTGGTGGATGAAGGTGTGTTTAAAGGTGAGAGGGAAAACTGAGATGATTAGAAGATGCCTGTTAATGAATTATAGAGAAATATTTTTTATTAAAGCTACTCTGAGCTAGGATTACACAGCTATCTACTTCTTTAGGTAGTTGGGTGTATTTGATTATATCTATCGATGTCAGCGTGAACTAAAGGAAGGTTAAAAGGTTACTCTTCCAAAGCAGCCTGTGCATCAGGAAGTATAATCTATTATCAGCTAAAGAGAAATTAGATCTGCTTTATTAGGTCACGCGCCAACGGCAGGCCCGTCTTTACCCAGTGCTTTTACAAACACGTCTGTGAGAGCACGTCTGACTTCCAGCGAGGTTTCTAAAAGCCGACACAAATACGCAGAGGAGCAGAATCCATGGAAGGCCAGAACGGTTGCGTTGAAGTGCAAAAGCGCGCTCTGCATAACTTAGCCGTGAGTCACACAATCCTGCCACGCTGGACGACGACGACGACTGGGAGGGAAGTGCTTTTGTGTAGCGAGCCGTCGCTGCTGGGTTTGTTTACGGTTTTAACAGGAACTAAGCCTTAGCTTTGCAGAGAAGTAGGAACTCTGCTGGCCTTCTAGCCAAAGGCCAGAAATACGGGGACAAAGTCGAGAGGAGATCTGGAGTTTTCCTCTTTAATATACGATTATTATAAGTAAATAATAAAAATAGAATTTTTTCTAAGGCAATAATTTAGGAGAGCCAGACACTTATTAGCACCTGAATATATATTTTGTTTGGTTTCCTGATCTAACGAGCTATCTGAGGTCGTCAGGGAGAAGATTGTAGCGGCGGAAGTTGGAGGTGGGTGTTTATACCCAAAGTTGACTGCAAGATGCTAAGAGGGGTTTCAGTAACTATAAAATGTTATAACGTGACCTTTAACAGCATGGTATGAAATGGAAAGACCTAGGTCTAGTCAAAGCCCACATATCGAGTAAACAGGGTACGAGAGAGATCTAAAAGGTGACTATTTATTTACCAGTCTAAAAACATTATATTTGATTTAAAAAAAATATTACTGCAAACATTTATTTTTAAATAAGACCTTGATGGTTTGCCATGATTCTTCCTACGTAATTCTAATCAGTGGATTCCTTTGTTTGAAAAACATCTTGTTCCCAACTTTAATATTCAAACAGTCAGAGAGACAAAACAGGTCGTCTCAGACGTCCTTCCAGAAAAAAATGTGGCGTAGGTTTTTAGTTCATCACCTCCACAAGAGACTTCTGCCACATTTAAGCTTCTTTTGCTTTGATTTTTAACAAGATTTAGCAAGAATTACTCACACCTGTGCTTGTTTGCAGAGAGCTTTTATATATTCACATTTTGACATCCTAGGTGTAAAACTTGACACACTCCTACAACTCTTCATTTTCTTGGTACTCTCCACAGATTTTCTCACCACCCTGATAATGTGCAAAGCCATGTCTTCAAGTCCGTTTATAATAAGCTATTATCTCCCAATGTGTCGATTTCAGGAGTCTTTTCTTTAACTGGCAAGTTTAACATTTGCAAGATTGTACGTGTAAATAAGCTGCTAATTTGGAAGGTTGACACGGCGTTGCAGGATAAACATTGACGCTTCCCCAACTGTCAGCAGAAGGGTCAGCAAGTGGAGGAATCCGCATTTAACGTCGGTGCTAAGCGGTTTCTGCTGGGAGCCTATCTGCCCTCATCTGTTTGGACCGTCCTTGTATTAAACGGAGGCCATGGACTGCTGCTGAGTGAGTGGCTAATTAACATGCTTGCTGAAAAGCAATCAAGGCCATGGACCGCTTTCTAATCTCCCCCTGTGCAACTGGTAGATCGCGGCGTGTCGCGCCTCAGTCAACAGGGACCCTCCGGGCGTAGAGGGCTTGGCTGCTGCCAACTGAGAGGCAAACGCTCGGCAGCCCAGGGGATCGCTGGGAGAGATGAGCTCGGCTGCGTGTGCGAGTTTGTTTGGGGCGTCGAGGTGTCGACCATCCATCCAATCGCTCAATCCACACCTCGGAGAATTCACAGCACCAGAAAGCCCCGAGGGAGGCAAGCGTGGGCCGAATGAGCGGCCGCCGGCCGACCGATAAGAACGGGGACTGTCACCAATCCTAATAATCTGCAATCACTCACAGGACAAAGCCCGCTGTCCGCCATGCACCTCTCCAGCCGTGGACACATTGAGGACGTCAAACAGCAAACTCCCACCTGCCCGGTTAGATACCGGGGCTTAAACCGGGAGCCATTGTACGCATAGACAGCGGCGTCCCCGGCCCGGCACCACTCGCGTCCACGCAGACGCGCGCGGCGGCACGCTATCACACGACGACAGAAAGCGGCTGATTAATAAAAAGGTCAGCCTGGCAGAATGATTAATGCTCAGGAGATGAGCAGCAGTGAGGATACAGAGGACTGGAGAGGTGTGGATGCAAACATGCTCTCCTGGAGAAACTCCTGATCTGCTAGTTCTTTTCATTTGCCTTAAAAATAGGAAAATGGCAGTGTTTAATTTTAGTTTATTTTTAACATAAACGGGTTTAATCTATAAAAAAAACAACAGACTGTAAGGAAGGAAGACTACTAGGAAGACAGCATACAAGAAAAGAATGAAAGGAAGGATTTAAAACAAAAAAATCTAAAACTACTTGTTTTTTCGTTCAACGCACATTTATTATTCCAGAAGTTTCATTCAACACCATTTCTAGATGATTTATAATTGGACTTTCATTTTTAAAACAAGGTTGGAGGAAGGAAAAACAGCTCCTTATCCACGCTCCACCTCATCGTGATTAAAAGGGAAACGAGGCTTTGCGGGCTCCTGTATTAATAGAGGATGGGCGGGGAGCGTTGTGACGCACTTTAGAGAGGACGAATGCAGAAAAAGGTTTGAGGTAACACAATATTGCTCAGTAAAATTACTAGAAACCATCTGCACGAAACCACAAGTTTGAGATCTTTAAGAGTTTTAAAACCTTGGTTGTCGATAACAGCTTTGCAGTACTGTCATATTAACGCCAACGTTCCTAGATTTTAATTTGAAACCTGGAAGATTTTGTATGAATCAAAGCATGATCACTGAATCGAGGCAGCGATTCATGAAAAAGAAGCCCCAACCATTATCTGTGTGTGCAAACTGTGGTTTTTCTGTATTTAGAATTTAAAAAAGTATTTAATCTTATGTAATATTCTATACATTTACTATTTTTTTAAATATGTAAAACTTTGTGTTTATTACATACAAGCATTTGAGTAAATGCAACTCTAATATAACATAAAAAAATAAATTGTTTGCTGCTGTAACTATAAAGTATTGAAATAAACATTTTTAACATGCAGTTCCCACCACAGACAGATCATCAGGAACCTAATGCACTTTTAATGCTTCTGCAAGAGTAAACCGAGCATGTGAGGATGCATATCTTCAACAATGCATACTTTAACATTTTGGTCTTTATGAAATGCATGTAAACACACAAATTTTCTTCATGCAAGCTCCAGTTTTTCCCCCCGCCAAACGCTTTGTTTGCAAACTTCAGCTACTTGTTCCACACTGACGAATAACATGAGTACCGGTGTTTGAAGCAAAGAAGAATAAATTCATAAAATATTGAAATCAGTTTTATGTTTTTAAACGTGTGCACACTTTTATAATAAATCTGTCTGTCTTTCACGAAGTCCCTATTGACAAATGTGACGCTCGCTGTGTTTGTGTTTGGCTCTCCTGAGGTTAACCGAGCCCCACCTCACCAGATTACAACAGGTATGGTAGCTGCAGGGGCCAAAATACTACAAAAACAGCTACTACATAGCATTTCACGCTTGGTGTGGGTGTCTTCTGTGAAAATCCAGGTTTTATTGTCGATTCTGTTTTAACGTGAGAAATCCGAGATTAAAGCCGGAAATCCAACATTAAAGTCAGAAATCAAGGATTAACATGAAAATTTGATTAACATGAAGATTCTGAGGACGAATTCAGAAATCCCAAATTTAAAGTCAAACTTCTAACAATTAAGTCAAAAAATCTGAGATTAAAGTCAGAATTCCAAGATTGAAGTGAGAATTGTTTCTAAATTAAAGTCAGAAATCTACGTTTAAAGTCATAATTCTAAGATGAAAGTCAGAACAAACAAAATCAAAAGATAAAGTCCGGATCTTAGATTTTCAAATCTTTTAACACTTCTCAAAAAATAACAATAAATAAATAAATAAAAATTATTTTGGTATATATTTTTAAATAAATATAAATTACTTTAACTGGATGCAACTTTGAGTTGTTTTTTGTTTTTTTGTTAAATAAGCTGATTTATCAAAGTGAAAACAGTATAGTGAAAACTAACTGCTAACCAAGCTAAGGCTAGCAGCTAAGGCTAGCAGCTAATGCTAGCAGCTAAAGCTAGCAGCTAAAGCTAGCAGCTAAGTCTAGCAGCTAATGCTAGCAGCTAAAGCTAGCAGCTAACGCTAACAAATCTAGCTCGGTTATGGCTGATAACCGCAGCCGTTGACGTCACGTGACTCTCCACCTGAGCGTTTGTTAAAAAAAATTAAATAAAAAATAAATACTTTTTTTTTATTTATTATTTTTGTATATATGTTTAAATACATATAAATTATTTTAACTGGATGCAACTTTGAGTTTTTTTTATTATCTATTTTTTTTAAATAAGCTGATTTATCAAAGTGAAAACAGTATAGTCAAAACTAACTGCTAAAGCTAGCAGCTAAAGCTAGCAGCTAAGGCTAACAAATCTAGCTCGGCTATGGCTGATAACCGCAGCCGTTGACGTCACGTGACTCTCCACCTGAGCGTTTGTGACAAAATAAAAAGCACAACTGAAAGGAAATAAACTGTTTCACTAGAGGAAAAACATTGGTTAGTTAAATGTTATTTCTATTTTGTTTTTTTCTTAAAAACAAAGCTCACCTGCTCGATGATCCTGCGGTACCTCCGGCTAGCTTGTTCGATGAGTTCCTGGACCGTCCAAGCGGGTTTACACGGCACCACCACCGCTGTGTCCCCGAAAGTTACCGTAACTTTCATGTCAGCTTAAAACTCGGCAAAAAAACAATCGATTTAATCCAAGGTTGAGAACCTCCTCCTCCTGAGGAACACACCTGTACGAAACCCCGGGGCCACAGGTGTCTCGGGTCGGAGAGAGATCAGACGGCTGCTCCGAACAAAACCGAGAGAGAGACGGAAAAACCCGGAAGAAATCACAGATACTGGTCCTGTAGGAAAACAGCGCAGTTCTCTCTGCTGCTGCTCTTATTCACCCTAACATGCCCTATATGCTTAAAATAAACCTTTAAACCACATTATATTGATAAGCTACACACATATTCACGTTTTCAAGTTCACATGTGTTATTTATTTGCATTTCCCCCTTAAAGGTAATGGAAACATTAGACAGTTCAGATAAAGTAAAAGTATGTTTTATAATTGTATACACAAAACATACACTGCACTGTAATTTTAATGAGCTTAGAATATAAAAATATTTAATGCCTATATGAATTTTTTAATTTTCAATGTATTATTTTGCTTATTGTATTATGTGTTAATATATAGTTAGAGGATAAGTATAGAAACCTCACGTTATGGGAAAATACTGGTACTTTCTGTGCTTTCATCCTCTGATTCATGTTTTTATACTTTTGTAGAAACATTTGCAATAAATCCAGAGATTACATTTGTGTTAAGAAAAAAAAAAAGGTTGATGACTTCAGAAAAGTAGGGATGAAAATTTGAACAAACAAATAGCCTTATATCATATTTAAATCCTTTTAAATAACAAAAAAAGATGTCAAACTCGTAAACTGAAAGTAAAGTTATCCTTAAAGTATGTTAGATTTTGTCATTTAACAGCCTCTAACTTTAATATATTTTATTTAAATTACATGTGGACCAACACAAACTAGCGTGATTGATGGGTTTTTTCCAGGATATTTCAAATAAAGCTTGCCTCCATTGCTGATTTAATACGATACCGCTTAATAGAATGTAAGAAAAAGAGTGTACTTGTGTGTAAAGCAATCCCTTGCAAAGATCTTTTGTGTTTGTAGTTTATATTATTCTTATGGGGAACAAACTGGCTGTTTGGAGACCGAAACACATAACAAGCACGTCAAGCACGTATTAACTGGAAGTGTTTTAACCGTTTAGCACAACTTATAACAGAAATAACCCAAACGCGCCGCCTTCTAACAACAGGAAGTTTAATGCTTTGCTTTAAAATCTCCATATTTGGCCACCTAGACCTAATTAATATCTAGCTGTGCCCAGTGACTTTTGCACCAGACTTTAAAATTATTCACTATTGGAGATCAAAGCTCACCAGTCTGACTTAACGCTTTCACAGATTAGAATTAACTTCCTCTCTGTACCAACCATGCTGCATCTCATAAAACAACTCTAAATAGCTCAACCCACTTAAAAACAGGAAATGGCTTGTTTTGAAGGATGATGTGAACGTTTTACACCTAGCGTCCATCAAATAGGTCGGATAGGTCCAATTTAGAATACTTTTTACAGAGGAAGAATGATATTTGAGTGAATAATAATAATTTTGATATTCGACACACGGCAATGTGCAGACGTGATCTAGATCTGGCCAGATTCCTGGAGCAGCAAACATCCATCCCGGGCAGCTTTAATTTGAAGCTGCTCATTGACATACCAACTGTTTACACCTTTAAAAAAAACAACAACAAAAAACCAGCACACCTCTCCACACGCTCTGATAGTCCGGTCACTCTCTCAGCTTATAATTACCTCACCATTACTCCCTGTCGTTTCATGTCATTAGGTTGGGTTGTGAAATTACCTTCATGGTTATTAGCATCTACTGACAGGCCGCTCTTCTGAGCCTCACATTGTTTGCGCTTCGCTCTCTGGGATTTACTATTACATCAGAAGGTGCCACCGTTGCAAATGGCATCATAATTGGGACAAGCATGTATTTTATTTTTTTCCATCATTACTATATTTCACCTGGTATGTGTGGAGCAGACGACTGAAAGGGGTTTCAACAGGCACTCTTTTTTCCAACTCATTTCTCTCATGGAGACTAAATGAGGTGTGTTGGATGACAGGAAACGGAGCAAGAAAAACAAAGAGGTCCTCTGTAATTAGTAAATCACCGTAAAGAAGAAGAAAAAAAAAAACTGCACACTTGGCTATATAATCTCCTACTTTTTCAGTTGTGGAAAAAAAAATGACATCCCAGATTAGCCGTGTGTTCAGTTGCCCACAGGGTTCAGGATGGCTGATAAGCTCCCCCAGCTGCTGACGCATCAGGCAGCCTTGCCAGGGCTGGGATCCATCCACACGTGCCGACTGTAGTCATATTTAGTCAGCCAGGAGGACCGTGTGCATCTCCTCACTGCGTCGTCGAAGGCTGAGGCTACGGTAAAATAAAACGTGTTTTTTTTATCTGGAAAAACTGAACTGCCTGTTCTGTCGTGTAAACAGTTATTAGTTCCAGGCCTTCCCAAAATGGCAGATCTTCAGGTTTTATTGAGACAACCCTTTAACTGACCCTTTTTATTTTTCCAAATAAGACAAGTGCATATTTTTTTTAACTTCTACAGAGATTGTATATCAAATGTTTTATTGATTGTGGAAGTCAAACGATTTCCCAGTAGGTAATCATTAATAGTTAAAAAGCCCTTTAAATGTTAATGCATTCTGACTTTTTTATTGCTTGCAGATAAAAATAGATCTAAGCTTGACTTTTTTATGCTTTGTTGTGTCTTACTCACTGGATCTCATTCAGAGCTCAACTGAAGGATTGAGCTATTGTTGTGACCATAAATCTACATAATACAATAAGCATTGAACTCTGTAATAGAATAATAATTATTAAACAAGTAAGGTAATATTTTGGACTGTGCTACACATACAGAGAAGTAACACAAAAAAAAATAACTGCATGGATCATACAGATACATTTAAATGATCTGAGAAACATTATAGGTATAAAAACTTGAAATGTTACCAGAACAACTGTTGGTATTGTTGGTTTAAGACGTTTTTACAGAGGACTGATATCAGGTTTTCATAGGCCCTTTAAAATATCCATGGGACGTTTTCTCCTAAAAAGCAAATGTTTGGATTTTTTGCATTTTTCAGGGTGATACCATACCACTGGCACATTTTTTAAGAGTTTTAATGACGCATCATTTACGTAAAAATCTTCAATGTTCATCGCACCTTGACATGAATTAAAAAAAGAAGATGCACGGTGGTACCACACAAACACACAGAACAGCTGGAATTTATTCTGTTTACTCCCGTGTAACACAGAAACCTGTCGGTCCGGAAAGTGAATCGGGTTCGGCCACATTCCCATCTGCATACCTTCGCTGCTCCCTTCTTTCGACTCGGCGACGTCACCAACTCCGCGAACAGTGAGCTCCCAGCATGCCTCGGTTTCACAACTGTTGAGCAAATTCATCCTGTAAGACTTTCCACTGGAAGAGCCTAATTTTAGCCATATTTCAGCTCCAACTCTGTTACAAGTGGATACTCTTTGAATGGTCTATTGAGCCTTTTCTTTTTTTTTCCTGTGCCTTTCAGTCTTTTGAATACCTCCCTCATTTGGGAGTGAGGCACACTAGCCGAAGAGTTGCTCGTCAATAACAGACCAGTGATGGTTTTTGTTGTTTTGTTCATCGCTTTCAGTGCAATTTGCAGAGCTGGGTCGATAGCGATGTTGATTTGCTTTCAGCCTCCAAGCGGTGCTCCTTTTCTAAAGAGCAAAATTGACATGTTCTCAGCAGCAGTGCCACCACCCTTGTGTTTTAGCTCAGTATGAGACTGGAGCCGGTCGATAGCGGAGACTTGCTCCACTTCCTGCTGCGATGCTTTACAATAACGGACCGAATCGGTGTAAGGGATTACTCGCGGAAACCCATTCTTCGCTCGCAGATGTGTGTGGGTTGGCAAACAGGCCAGGGAAGATAGCGTCCGCACTCCAAAATATGAGTTTCATTCAGCGTGAGGATTTCATTTTTGACAGCAGGTATCATATTCTTGCTGCAAAATTGCATTTCTTTTGTGTGTGATGGCTGCAAATGGCCCGAAGCCTATTGACAAAATCACTCGCCTATAGGGACCACAAAAGGCTGTTTAAAAATTGTCATCTGGGATTATCACAGTGCAAAATAGGCATCATCATCTATCGAGGAAAAAAAAAGATGCAAATTGTCTTTAGAAAAAAAAAAGTATAACTGGATGCAAAGTATAACGAGAAGTAAGCAGACAGGGAATGGAGGCTGGAGCCATGGTTACCGTTTCAAGCTTGGAGGCAGGAACATTTTGTAAAAATAGAAAAGAAAAACCTCAAGATTTTAGAGAGGAAGATGCAAATGGATAGTGAACCTAAACAAACCAACAAATTAGTTACAAAGTGGGTCAAGGACAACAAAGTTGATGGGCAGACTCTTCATCCATTCATCGTCTATAACGGCTTTTGTCGTGGGGTTGCTTGAGGGCTGGCGCCTATCTGTAGCGGTCATTAGTTAGAAGATGAGGTAAATATTTTACAGGGCGTCACTCCATCACAAGGCAACACAAAGACACACAACCATGCAAACACCCTCGTATTGGAGAGCAATACGGTCGGTGGTAGCCGAAGTACCTGGAGGGAACCCACACGTGCACAGAGAGAACATGCAGACTCCAATACAGAATTATTTCATGGCTTTGAAATAGGAGAAGCAAGTCTGCAACTCCTGTCGTAATCTCCACTGATGCACAGCCACATAGAGGCTTTGCTAAAATCAGGCACTAGCATTAGGATAGTAGCATCTTCTGCTCTTTTTATGCTGCAGCATTTCCACTCACATACAGTACAACTTTCAGGCACTACATGCAAAAGCATTTCATTGTGTGCAATAATGTGAGTCTAATGTTTTAAGCAACACTCTAAAATGACCGGCTTTCTTCAAAGTGTGCGTGTGCCTAACTCCCGTAGTTCATCATTTGATAAACGCTGCCAGGCGAGACTACAGGCCCTTTTACTTTCTCTTTCTTCCGTGCAAACGTCTCCATGTCGCTGAACTGCAGGTGTTTTGCCCCGGAGCGCCTTCTGTTCTGCAGAAAACGTGTGTTTTGTTGTTTGCATCTTAAATGCACTCACACTGTGGCATTTACTCGATCTGTCTTACTAAGAATTCAAAGCAATAACAAATAGAGATTTGCTAACGTATAGCTGAGCCATGAACGTTGGGATTCACACAGGAAACTTGGATCTGTTGCAATCCAGAATTTGTACATTACAAAAGTAAGGATACGGTTTTTTTAATAAGTTAAACAAAAAAGAAATGAAACGATCCCATCCAATGACCAGATGAAATGCTTTTTCCTTGTTCTTCTGAACTAATTTGTTTCAAACGTGGATGTTGTGGCTACCACCAAAAAATGGAACCGACGCAGAAGCGTTTTAAGCTTCAGTGCAATGGTTCCAACATTGTCCTGTTAAAAGCACAAAGTGATTATTTTCTACATGTATCTTTATTTATGACAAATCAACAAATAAGGTAAAATTCAGATTTATTTTCAATAAAACAACAATAATCAGCTGGTTTTACTCTTTAAGGAAAATAGATTCATCGAACAGAAAAATCAAGCAGGAACAACGGATATATATCACTTATCTTTGCTGCAATGCAATTATAATAGATGCATGTTTTCAAGTTGAAGAACAAAGTAATGAAACTGCAAAAGAATCCTTGCTCTCGGTTCTCATTAAGATGCTTGATTGGTTTTCTGCAGCCTGTTTCAGGTCAACATTCACTATCCTAATAAGATGAAGGTCTTAGAGTTGCTTAACTTAACACAAAGTGCTCTGTTGTCAAGTCGGGTTGCAACAAATAATTCCCAATTTATGAAACTTCCACCTCCATGGTTTACACTTCACATGATGTAATTTTACTAGAAATCAGAATTTGCCTTCTGCCAAACAGATCTACTAGTGTCATATTTGTGAATGATAGTTTAGCGTCATAAGAAGCAGATCAAGATAAAGATAAAATGGGTTTTGGATGATCTCCATTGCCGAGTAACCAGATTGGCTTATTTGATGATCTCCCAGCATAGGAGTCCATAAAAAAACAGGTGTTATGTTGAAATACAGAAATAGGAGGTGATTTTATCACCTACGACAATTTGTCTGAGGATATTTGCACCCTGTTTTTTTTTTGTTTTTTTGAGCCGGAAACACTTTTTCTCACTTCCCCCGCAAACGCAGCCACAAAGGAGAAGTATTTCCATCTTCGACTGTTGCACACACCTAATTAGTCTAATTAGATTTTTCTCAGCTGAAGCCAGAGTGTGACAAAGCCCGACTCTCACCCTCCTCGCCGCGCTCATTGACGGGTGAGAATGAGACTTTATATTCTGCAGGCAGGTAGCACATCGCACTCTTTCCTCTTCTCGCACACATGCATCCCCTAATGGATCAAATTAGCAGTTTGGCACATAAACCATGCTTTTCACTCATTCTGTCACCCCCCTCCCCCTCGCTCATTCTGTCTCAGTATTTGTCCCATTACCTCCCAGGTTCCATTCTGACAGAGATCATCGATGGGTAATTAAAAATCCACACCAAGACAAAAGTTGTTTTAATTTAAGATCGTTACGGCGTGGCAGTCTCGTGGCGTTGAGGGAGATCTCCCTCTGAAATACATCACTTTGAAACCATGGCAACAGCCACATAACCTCATTTTCCGCCTAATCACAGAAGAGAGACTGCTGAACATTGATTTAGACAATTATGGAGCTACATTAGCAACAACAGCGAACTAGGCAGAAGCAACGGTTGGAAAAGGTGAAGTGAGGAGGGGCGCTTAAGTGCTTACCGGGGAAATGAAAGAGAAAGCAGAAGAGAGGGGGCAACGTTGCAGAGCTACATATTAAAAACCTTTAATGGCTCTAAAATGGTACCTTTTCGTTCCCGTTTCAGAGATGCCCCAGTTGTGTCATTTACCTCCATCTTACTTCCTCATTTCTGCTTGTTCTGCCTCTACAGACCATCTGTAATTCTCTGTCAAGCAGGACATTTACAGGACTCAAGTACATATATGCCTACAGATATTGATAATTAGCTTCAGCATTATTTCTGTTGGGCATTTTGCCAAAAAACTTAATAAGTGTGTAAAATCACAATAATATGGATTCACTTAAACCCTCATTTGTCTGATTAGACCTCTCAATAAAGTTCATTCAGTGGGATTGGGCCTTTGCTAATTCTTAATCCGGTTTTGGTTCTTACCGAACCACAAAAAAATCCAACAGTAAATCATGCAAAACGCTTCTGCAACTGCAACAAATGCAAATGACTGTTCATGGAATAAAAACAAACAAAAAAGGTGCATCATATTTCTTTTGCAGTATTATACAAGAGCATTTTATGGGTGTGGTGTCAGATGACTTCCTGATTACATGATTTTTTAATTTATTATTATGATTATTATTATTATTATTTGTTGCATTTATCAGTCCATGTCATAACGGCATATTATTATTAGTAGTCAGGTACTTTTGATTTACCATGGGTACGATGCCTGAAATAAATTGCTGAAATCTTTGTGAAATTTTTTATCTTAGATGTAGTTATTCTTTAAATGTATTTATATTATAACCTTACAACAAAACCCGAGGAAAACTACAGCTTTAATAATAAAGAAATGTCTGAGTAAATTAAGGAAAACTGTTTTAAATTGAACTAAAACCTTGCAAGCCTCTTCTGCTGCATATACTAATATCCAGCTTCACCCTTGCGCCCAAAGAACCTTGATGTTATCACAAGCTGCAGAGGTCATTTAATTGGTTCCAGTCTACAGGTCGAAGGTGAAAAAGTCAGAAAGCAGATAAAGGCTTTATTTTGATAACAAAAGCTCATTATGGGGTGCCGTTACCTTGCCAGCGGGGTAAGGTGTTTGTTTTTGTGTTGCGTCATTCCTAATAAAATGGTGGGAATTCTGCAAAAACAAACAAGTCACGTTGTGTCAGAAAATGCACAGAACCCTGCTCTGGCTGCAGGTGAGCCCCACTCTGAATGTGACGAGACAACTAATGACCATCTATCGGCCAAAAGCAAGCAATTGAGTTATGCAAATGCGTTACTTTTGAATGCACAACAGTCCGCTTTCATCACTTAACCCAATATAACCTATATAAAGGTTTTTAATTTACAGTATATCTTGCAAGAAGGACTCAGCTGTAGCAGATGAATAGGATGAGGCTCGAACAGAAGGGAAGGAGCTAAGAGAAAAAGAAAAATCAAAATGGCCTTCCTGCCAATCAAATAAAAAAAAAGAAAATAGCTAATTATCATTGCAAATCAGAGTTCTCACACAATGGATGGAGAGTCTAGACCAGATCAATTACAGCATAATTAGTTCATCAGACATCCCACGGATTGATCCGGGCTTGGATCTGCATGCAGAACTGGGTTGCAGGGGGACCCACACGGTGCTCCCGTCACATCGTTGAGAGAGAGAAAGCGAGGCAGATTGCGCTGGAAGAACAGAAACGAGTTTAAGTGTGTCTGGGCTGGCCGATGCGGAAGAAAACGACAGGTTGAGAGAAACAACTCACTCTGAGGCACTGCGGTTCAATCACCCTGCTGCAAACGTTGTAGGAACCGTTGTTACGACTTAGATTTCCGCTGACAGCATCAGAGAGTTGGCGAATTACTTTTCAACCCGTCAGCTAACACACTTTGGACCAGAGAGGAATAAGTCCTTTTTCAACCCATCTGGCCCCAGTTTAAACCTTCTGTCTTGGTTTAGGTCCAGATTCAGATGACAAGGCCGTCTCTTCTGCCTGGACCAGATTTAACACAGAGTTTGCACTTTCTCCCCACTCGTCACCCCGAAAGCAAATCAAGGTTGAATCATTTTTCCAGGGGGAAGGAAAAAAAGAAAAAGCCGTCCTGTTTTTCTGCAAGAATAGGCAGAAGTGAATAGGCTGTGATTGCTCGCAGCAAAAAGAGATGGGGGGGGCACAGGTATTGACTGCGTGGCACCCGGCAGCCGCTACAGCCTCCACGTTTGGTTTGGAAGAGGGGTTGGTTATTTGATTGGAGCCACGTGTTGGTGGACGACATAATTTAAATGCAGCATTTCCCTGATTTTGGAAAGAGAGGATTGCTTAAAAGGGGTAAGAAAAGGAAAAAAGCATGGGACACACATGGCCTTTTTACTTCCTGACTTCATTAGTGCTTGTTTTTGTCATTTGAGACAATGTTTGATGATTTTGTAACACGACGTTTCTGCAACACGTCAGAAAGGTTTTTGAAGGTCTGTGCAAGATACACCCATTGGTTAAAAAAGCAAGCGTTGCTTTGTTTCAGCTTAGAATAGTTAGAATACACAAAATGTAAGATTTTCTGCATTAAACCAAAATTAAACATAAAATTTAATTAGGAGGTCATTGTTTTAAAACCTACATACAAGTTTCAGGAAGGCTTAGAGATAATTAATATATCTCATAAATAGCTTGATCATATCAAAAAATGTTGCCCACTGCATGCTGCTAGACTCAGGCACATTAACACTAATTCAAAGATTAGTGTAAATGAATACATCTGATATCACAACCCTTCTGGCTCACCCGACCAATCACACAAACAAATGTCCAACTTACAGTAGCAGATTCCATTCAATGACCAAACTGCTTGCTCCTTAAAACTGTAACTCCTGGACCATTTAAGATTTCTCAAAAATCCAATACAATAGTGCTTAGGTCTCCAGCACTATGACCTTCCAATCACAGACCAAATTCAGCAGCGCGTCAGATGATTGTAACGTTAGCTTCTAAGGAGTGACATTGGAGGCAGCCAATCACACAAGAGATCCAAACAACAGAGAGCCAATCAAGTGCTGGTGGGCGGTCTAAACTCAGAGAAGCGGGCTTCAGCTTGAGCGGTTGTTTTCAGCTTGGTCCTAGTGCTGACAATTTCGGTGTAGTGTAGCGGAACATTGTTTTTGGAAAGTATAAAGTGCAGGGGACCAAATCAGACATTTGAAAAAGTGTAGGGGACATGTCCCCTGTGTCCCCACCCCCCAAAATTAGGTCCGTGGGTCATACAAACACCAGGCGATGATGCAACAGTTAGCTTGTTATTTCTGTTTATATCGAAGAACGTGCTTAACACAATTTATTGTTCTGTTGAAGACCGTGTTACAGATTTCGGCTCCATCCGACCCTTGTAAATTCACCCCCACGCAAACTGTTGAATGGACTTGAGCAAGTTTTTCCTTTCACTCTACATTCCTCTACATTTCAAACTACAATCCTTACACCACTACGATCAGTCGCCTTCTGTTCTAGTGCATGAATTTATCAGCTCGTTCAATGTTCTAATAGAAAGATATGGACTCTTGATGAGCGTTCCTTAGAATTTGGCTTTGATAGATCCAAACTACAAGGGTTTCACATGGTTCCCAAGGA
This sequence comes from Orestias chungarensis, assembly GCA_032876305.1. NCBI lineage: Eukaryota > Metazoa > Chordata > Actinopteri > Cyprinodontiformes > Cyprinodontidae > Orestias > Orestias chungarensis. The sequence goes on along the minus strand of JAVLVB010000746.1, from coordinate 2,062,047 downwards.
ACTAAGTACTAACTCTAACCAACAAGCAGCCCATTAAGTTCATTTCTGAAAATTCAAGAATCAACAATCAGTTTATTTATATAGCGCCAATTTACAACAGATGTCGTCTCAAGGCACTTTACAAGAAAATCAATAAAAAACAAAGACATATCGTAAACAATTCAATTTGAAAAAGTTTCCAATCTAAGGAACCCCAGCAGATGGCATCGAGTCATTGACTTGCAGAATTGACTCCTCTGGAATCAGCAGACAGAAACAATGGTTTGTGTTGTAGACTTTACAGCAATCCCTCATACTGAGCATGCATGTAGCGACAGTGGAGAAGAAAAACTCCCCCTTTAGCAGGAAGAAACCTCTAGCAGAACCTGGCTCAGTACAAGCAGCCATCTGCCACGACCGACTGGGGGTATGAAGAGACAGAAAACTAAATTAGATGCAGAGGATACTGAAAAAAAAGAGTTTATAGGAGCAGTTGTATAGCATCACTGGCAGCATCTCAGCCCATGTTCTCCTCCAAGAAGCTGTCTCAGCTAACAGAACGCCAGACCAGGTGTAGTTACTATGGAGAGAAGAACACTAAGAGAAAACAAAAGGTTAACAAGGTTGAAATAACAATAACTAACTAGATTGGACAAAGGAAGAAAGTAGCAGAGAGAGAAGTGGTCAGATTGTCCTCCAGCAGTCTAAGCCTATAGCAGCATAACTATAGAAATAACTTAAATAACCCTGTAGAGAGAGACATGAAGAAGGTAGAGCAAAGGAGAACCGTCTGTCAGGACTGATTTCCTCCCCCAACCGGATTAGGCTGTCTTCTCTACCTCTTCCTAACTATAAACTTTATCAAACAGGAATGTTTTAAGCCTAGTTTTGAAACTAGACAGGGTGTCTGCCTCACGGACTAAAGCTGGAAGCTGGTTCCACAGGAGAGGAGCCTGATAGCTGAAAGATCTGCCTCCCATTGTGCTTTTAGAGATTCTAGGAACCACCAGTAAACCTGCAGTCTGAGAGCGAAGTGCTCTGTTAGGGACATAAGGAGTAATCAGATCTGTGATATACGATGGAGCTTTATTAGTGAGGGCTTTATATGTCAAAAGAAGAATCTTGAAATTTATTCTAAATTTGACCGGGAGCCAATGAAGGGAAGCTAAAATAGGAGAGATATGATCTCTCTATTTAAGTTTCATAAGAGCTCTTGCTGCACCGTTTTAGACCAACTGAACACTTTTAAGTGCATTTTGTGGACTTCCTGCTAATAAAGAGTTACAATAGAAGGCTAAGGGATAAATGTTCAAAAGAACTATAACTATTAGTCAGCGTGGGATTAATTAACAAATCTGTTTGAAAAATGCTTCCTACTCCTCCACCTCTTCCAGTACTAGTAGTAAGTTTGAATAATTAGAGGGAGTTGATTCGTTGATACTAACATAAGCCTCTTGCTGCAGCCAGGTTTCTGTGAGACAAAGCAAATCAATTTGATTATCAAGAATTAAGTCATTAACTAATAAGGACTTTGAGGAGAGAGATCTGATGTTCAACTTAATATTTGTATATTTTTGTTTAATTCGGTTTTTTTTATATTTATGAGATTTTCAGGATTAGCTCTTTTTAGATTGATCTTTAATCTATTTGGTTTTGGCTGTGGGCAAGACACCGTCTCAAGGGTATGATGGGTAGGTGACTGTAGAGAAGCAGCAGAGTGGAGTTCTAAACTACAACTCTGCTTCCTGGTCTGGACCCTGGTTTGTCAGTAATTTGGGGAGTTAATAAATTCGGCCATATTTCCAATTCTCTCTAAAAGCAAAAACCACATAGTTAAATCTTTGTCTAATCTCCATCTTCTTTTTCTCACCTCTTTAAATCTCAACTATGCTTTTGCAGGCAGCTGTATAAATATGAGGGGGAGCATGAAAACAACTTCTCGGCTCCGTCTCTGGCCCCGCAGGTCGATCACCAGGTTAAGTCCAAGCTTACCCTCTGCTTCTGGAAGACTACACCAAGGTTGAGCATAAAAGGAAAAGCTATTTCTGCCCATCTTCTCCTCGGCAATTAGTGAGGAATCCATACAGAATAGCTCCTCAACCAAGCCTACAATTCTGTCGAGGCATAATTCCCTTAATTATTCGGAGACGCCTCTTTGATTCAGTTGGTATCAAAAGGAGCTTTTCAGATGAAGAGTTAGGGAATGATAGTAATTTTGACGCTCTTTGGTTCCCATGTAAGGAGTTCTGCTTTATATATACTTTTTTTATTTCTACGAGCGGTAAAATCATGTTGTCAGTTGTGTCTGTTGTGACAGTTTTTCTCATTGAAATAGGCGAGAAACGCTAATAGCAGACTTTATAACTCTTAACAATAGAAAAGGTTCATATTGATCCCATCGTCCTGTCCGTCGTCTTTCTCCCAGCTGTTGTTCAGATCTGAGATTGGTGCAATTTGTTCATTTAAAAAAATAAATAAAAAGAATCCTTCAAAGTGATGTATGAAGTTCCAGTAGAGAGTAGTGTGTGTGTGTGTGTGTGTGTGTAGAGGTATTTTACTAAAGTCAGGCGAACCACAGCAGAAACTGGATTCCTCTTTGCCTTTTAACCTTCTTTTTTTTGTGCTATTTCCCAAAATCAGCCAAACACTGAGTAGAGCATACTTGCCATGCGGACGAAAAGTTCAATGGATGTCAAAGCTCTATATTTATTCTATAGCGGCTGGATTTGGTACGGCAAATTGCAAGAAACATGTTACAGGGCAAAGAAAACCTGACTTTGAGAGGCATTTTTTCTGAAGATCTGAGATTATAGACTGATCCTCGATGGGAAAACGTGAGTGGTCGCTGCAGCCATGATGTAACATTCCACTTCCAGGGTCTCTCCAGTGGATAAAGCCATCTTTGTACCTGGGGGCGTTGAAAAAGGGATTTTAAAGCAGAGTTAATGATCCAGGTCAGGCTTAATTTCCTGATGTGTCAGTGAACAGGCAGAGACCAGTGAAAAAGAAAGAATTACACATAGATATATTGCTATTTTCAAAACAAATAAACACAAAATAAACTTGATGTAGCACATTTATAAAAGTGTTCTTTCTTAATTGGGTTTATCGATTTTAAAGATGCCTGGAGTGTTTCCAGATATGTTTTCATCCTCGCAGAAACTTCAAGAACAGCCAAAAAAACCATCCTTTTAACTCCCGCGGATGTTTATATCACACCAGACGAGAAACACAAGGGATGCTCGTCAGGGTTGAGGGGATTTTTTTCTTTTTATATCCACTGGGGCTCACCAGAGCTCTTTCCTGGCTGGAGCACGTCAGAACACCTGTGCTTTCTGTACAGGTGTTTCCCATCCGCTGATGAGCAGGAGCTGCTTTAGAGGAGTGGTGGACCAGCAAGACTTCGCCTGAGTTTTTGTTATGATCGGTTACCTTTCTCAATGCCAGTTTCTATGATCTCCTCCTTGTTTACTAGTGATTTCCTCGTTGCTCTCCAGTGTTACGTTTTTGTGCTCACGTTTATTCCTCGTTTTTCTCCAAGTAATATTATTGTGTGCTAAACCCAGGTTCCACCCAAGATTCCTCCATGCTCAAACCGTCTGTGAAAACTCTGGATCTAACCTTCAACTGTCGTCTCCATTCCTCGTTCGTTCAGCTCGGTCTACCTGCTCAAAGATCAGTCTGGACATCTTCAGTGAACCCCCTGGACAACCTCAGCCTCGGAAATCTGCAAGTAAACCCTCAACCCACTCACTTCTCCCTGGCGGTTCTCATCTCCACGCAAAATAAGACACTCATTTGATTAGTAATCTCCTGAGAGTCCCTAGTTTTATGTGGGTCAAGAAGTTAACAACCACGACAATGCCCACAAAACCTCCAAACAAAGATAACAAGAAAGCAAGGATGGGGAAAACCAGTGAACCAGTCGAGTGACGCTGAAGTTGAGCTTCTTTATGTTGGGTTATTTGTTAGTTGGACTATTGTAACTAATAAACAAGACAAATATGTTACCTGCCGTTGTTGCTGTCATTGTCTATGCTTTTAAGGTTATATTAAGGTTACAGGTTTGTTGCTTTCACAAAAAAGTGCAATTTTTGAGCAAAACCTATGTTTTAAAAACTCATAGGGTCTCATAAATATTTCTGTGGAAGTGGGACACATACAGCTAAAGAGATAAAGTTGCTATGTGGAGGGGGTCTTTAAATCTTCTGGTATTTACTGTAGGAGTGTTTTTATATAATTACCAAGTAAATATTAAGCTGAAATAAAAAGGGAAAAAAAGGAAAATTAGACATGTTTCCATCTATTGGTTTAGAACAAATCAATGCATGAACTTAAACGTAATCAGATTTTCCATCTCCACCGATTCCCTTTCTCAGAAAAGCCAACATCCACCTCAGGATCATTATGGAAGTCATTTCAAATTTCATCTTGAACGATCATGTGGCGACAGTAGGAAAGAACAGCTCTCTTTTCAAAGTAGGAAACCAGGCACAGTATTAATTTCAATATACTTAATACCAAAGCACTGACTCAGGAATACTTACAAAAGAAAATAAATGTTGCACAAAATGATTTGCAGCAATAGCTGCATCAACAGTATGATGTTCTAACTGGACCTCTGCAGCAACTGCTTGAAAAAAGTTGATTAAACAGGTTTTATTTTTATGGTTATCTCAAGAGAACGAGCTAAAGTCTTTTAGCAATTCAAGCTTTATATGTACATCAACTCAAGCAAACTGAAAACATTCAAAAGCCGATGAAAATCATGTCACTTTCTGAGATAGAAATGAATCCAAATCAAAACAAAACACTATTATGTCCTTTGGTTTCAGGCCATGGAAACCTTAAACCTCTGAATATTACTAGAAATATCCTTTTTAAAATCATTTAACAGCTTTTACCCAAGAGTATCAGATTCAATCATTGTGTTTTTATGTCTTTGCAGGTCTTTAGCTATCAAGTCTGAAGAAAACAAATCCTGCTCTGACCTCTGAGAGGCAAAGAGTCACCAAGCTTCACAGCATCTGGACATGTTTAACATGTTTTTGCCCTCTGGTGTGAAAATACTATTCAGTTTCCCCCCTCGAAGTTAGAAAAACACATTCATTGTGTGTGTTGCCTTTCGCCAGGTTTACGCAACATTAAAACCCAGAGAGACCGCCGCGGTTCACGCATATGTACGGTTCCACCGAGCCTTGGGGATCGCCGCATTGTAATTCAGCCTGGGATGGTTGGATTCTTTGGAAACTTTGACGTGTTGTGGAGAATTCAAAATGAACTTCAGTGGGTTTTATAACAAAGCACGGTTGTTCACCATATGCTCTCCCTGTGGTGGATCTGTGTGGGCTGAGGAGGTTAAGGCGCATCCAGGCTGGCAGCGCTTGCTGGAAACAAAACCTGAAAACAATCACACAAGAGTTGTTTTCAGCGAAAGGTTTAGGTGTATGAATAATGTGTTCGCCCTGGGCAAAGCTGTGGTTCATAGTGAAGGAAGGACTGAGATTATATCAGCGATGAAGAATAGGTTCATGGTGAAACTCTTAGATGTTGAGATAAAAAAGACTTTCAGGTCTAAAAGTATTTAAATCTATTTACAAGTTCAATAAATACTTTACTGGTGTAGCAATAAGTGGTTTACTCATATTATGAAAATACTACTTGTGTTTGCTTTCATTCCCTCTGGGTACTCCAGCTTTCTCACACAGTATGAACCCCCCCAAACAAACATGTTATATTTTTGTTTACCTTAATTTCACACGATGAGTCTGTACATGTTTGGCTGAATGTCGAAATACAAACACGTACAAATCAAGATTTTCAACTTATTGTGTCAGGGTTTTCTTTTTAAAATCTCCTTTCAGTGGAAGTCATATGTTTACATTAAATGAGCAAAACAGCACCATGTTTTTTTTTTCTTGAACCAAACAACTAAATGAAAGTCTTTTGCAAACTGAATTCTGGCTTTTTATAGTCGTTTTTGGACTAGTGGCCTTGCTGAGTGACATTAAGCCCAGGTTGCTGCAGAACATATTTCACTGCTGACCAGCTTAAATCAGCATTGTCTTCGGGTCTTTACATTTTGTTCTGTGTTTATCTGTAGGACACAGAACCTGTCTGATTACAGGGCGGTGTAATTAACTTGTTCTTTGGATCATTATCCATATCTAATAATCGCAGGTGATGGTAGAATTATAGATCGGGATTAATTCAGGAGCTTGGCTTCTGTTGTATTATTTTTTTGAAAACAATGATCGTTGGATGTCGAGAAACCGTCTGATCAACTAATCAAAAAGACGGGACCATTTAAAAACTGCTTTATAGCCTGTATTCTGGTTAATGTGTAATAATAAACTGCTTTATGTTCAGAAAAACCTACGAGCAAAATGCAAGAACTGAAGACATTTGTAAGGTGGAATTAGTATTTTTTAACAGCATTGCATGCGTGAAAGCACTGGTGGACGTGCGGAGAGAGGAAAATATTTATTCTGCCCCTGTAGAGACATGTCGACTTGCACCACATATTTTTACTTATGCTCCGTTTTGAGTTTCGATCAATAAAAACTGACCCAGGGGACCTTTTCAGATATAAATGACATTTAAACACATTTAACATATATCGCTCAAGTAATCTTAGCGTTAAACAAATGCATAAAACACAGTGTGGAAGATTTTATGCACACAAAAAGCAAGTTGGAGAGTAATAAGCAACCTTAGGCTCCTGTTGCTGGTTTTTCACTGCGTTGCAAATCCAACGCACCCTGATGTAGCTGCTCTTAAGCAAAAACTTGCTCCAGGTGAAGCCTCATCCATCAGTGTTGCTTTGCTGACCACCTGCTCCACTGGAGCATGCACTCTGCTTTTATGCATTTGATCCAGCCAACCCTCCTCTCTCTGTGCTTCCCTTCAATGACCTGTCAAATTGCCCGTTGGAATAAAAAATGGTGGCGCCTGAGCCATTTTTTTTTTTTTCAAGTGCAGACAAAAAAGAGCCCACAACTCGTCTGACCTCATGTTTAAGTGACAGGTGTCCAAGGCTGGATGTGTGCGAGTGTGTGGCTGGCGCTGGTCAGCCGACAGATCCTGCTAATCCTGTCCGTCCCAGAGGACAGGCAGTGTGACTGGGTAATTGGCCACTGACTGAGCAAGAGCGCTCTGGAGGCACTGCTTATTGAACCACTGTCACAGAGAGAGGAGGCGGAGGCTTAACAAGGCTTGAGAGGAGAGGAGAGAAAAAGTGTGGAGTAAATCAAGAGAAAAAAGAAACTGAATGAGGGAGGAAACAAGAGGAGGAATGCAAATAGAAAAGAAAGGAAGCAAAAAGAGAGCTAGGTACGTTGAAAGAGAATAAGTTGCAAAAAAAAAAAAAAAAAAAAAGCTCAATGGAAGTAACAGCGATGAATTTTTAGAATAACCCTAAAGCCGCGGTTTCTTCTCTCTCAGCTGAAATGTGACACTTTCATGATTACATTGGACCATCCTTGGGGGTGAGGTGGCTTAATCTTAAAAGGATGAGCAGGTAAGGGGACTAGAGCTGGGGGTGGGGGAGTCAAGGTAATGGAAGTCCAGGTTAATACTTCCCTCCTCCAGCTGGCCAGCCGACAAATTGCCTTGTAAAAGCAGAAGCAATGGATAAATAAAGAATAAAATAAAAAAGAGAATATCCCTCCAGCAAATTGGCTGTCATTGGATTATCCCCTATAAAGCGGGATTTGTGCGTGCGTGAACAGACTTTGGGGTACGCGCTTGGCCACCTTGCTGCGTCACGTAGACGGGGATGTGTGCGAAGAGATGGCTGCTGGTATCGGGCACAGAGCTGGAAGGGTGGAGGGAGAAAAAAAAAGGATTGGATGAGCGATCATTGCTTCATCAGCTCCATTAAACACACCAGTGGCCTGTAAATCAGGCTGTCACACCAACACCCACACATGTTCACACACAGAAATATCCAGAAGACCTAATAAAACGCTGGACTGTCTAACTGACAAACTATATAGATTAATTAAACATACAGCAATATATTTCAAATACTTATCTCTAAAGCCACAAATTTATGTTCTCAGATAATTGCAATATTGGATTGGACCAATTATTTCATTTTTGGAATTATATAATGGTATTATTGTTCCTAAGCAATAGGAACATTCCTGACTTGACAGTTTCTTGCAGACAGCAAGAGTTACCATACACAAAAACTACTTAGAAAGGAAACTGATTCTTAAAAAAAAAACACAATGTTCATGCAACTTTTAATGAAGGAGAAAAGGTTTACGGTGGAGTATTTACAGATCAGTATATGAGGATAAATGTTTTTAAAATTGGTCTATTCACACATTTTGTCCGTAGCACTCATCAAAACTATTTGAAAGACAATGCATCTGTGGAAGCTGAGATTCCTAGGAGCAATGCTGTTTCACATGTCATTAGCTGCCATGAGCCCCAATGCAGGCGAGGAAAACTTTGAATGTTAACACAGTTTCCGATGACGTGTTGCTGCACATTAACGTTTGTGTTGAAACTAACAAAACAGGCAGTTTTGGAGGCTCTCAAGTGCTTGTGTATCGAAGTTATTTGCCTGGTGGCTGTGGTCTCCAAAAAGAAGAATAATGACGTAATTGATAACCTCAATCTGGAGATGTTTGAATAGGGAATGTATTTTCCTCTTGTGTGAATGCACGATTGTTTGATAAGAGTGAGAAAAGCAATGGACTGAACACACAGCCTTGATGAACTCCATTACTCTTGAGTAATCAGAGATTTCCAATCCAATGTGAGTTTACTGGGCTTGTAAAAAAAAAAAAGACAAAATGCAATAATCAGGCCAAGGTAAATTTCTTTATTAGTGATTATATCAACATTTAACACCGAGCTAAGCAGTTTGTGATGGACAATAGATGTGATGTTTTTCGTAGCCTGAAGTGTTGTGGGGACAAAAAGTAAACTGGACATAGTGATGCAGAAAGGCACAAAGAAAAATTCAAAAGTACCTGAACAAAAAACAGCTTAAGAATGAGGGTTGTATGTTATCAGTGTGCTCTACTTGATTAATTCATCCGCGCAGTGGTGAGACCAGGCGCCCTCCAGGTGATCCTTGAGTTTAAGAGAGGGCAGATCTCCAGACATCATAGATCTGTCATGGCTGAATGAAGCAGCAACTGGAAACAGTGGGAGAAAAGGTCAGAGAGAACATTAAAAGATAAGAAGGGGAATCAAGAAAAAGATAAGTGTGGAGGGTTGTTGAGTGGGCAAAGAGGAGCAGCTTGTCCGAGCCAAAAAAAAATAAAAAAATCAATAAGAGCTTGAGAGTCAACAGCGTGTGGGTGGTTAATGGCATGATTCAAGCTCATTAGCACAACGTTTGACTAGAGTGCCTGACCTTATACCCGATCATCCCACTCTCACAGTTGGTAGCATCTGTGCTAAAACTTTTGACAGATAATGAACCACGCACATATTGTTCAGATGAGCTTACCTACCTGTTCTCCCAGAGAGTTTTTCTCGCTCCGTTCAGATGCAGCACAGCTAATCAAACCTAACAGGAAAACCGAAAAACATACCCCTCAGTCATTTGCATTACAGTAAATGAATTATAACTGGAGCTCATACATTACTTGTGTTTGTTCAGTTTTGCTTCAGGGAGAAGTTCAAAATTGCTCTTCTGTAGCTCCTTTTCCAATATTCCACAGCAGAAACACATTATTCTGTCAGACAGAGAAATGTCCCCATCAGATTTTCATGCTTCCTTACAGTCATTCAAAATTGAATTAAAATGACTGATAACACCCAATCAATGGGAGTAATTTCTGCAAATGATGCGCCGCATTTTCAGACTGTAGCCGCCTATTGATTCAGCAACAGCCTGCAGTGAGACATTCATCTTCCATTAAAAACAATCTGTTCTAATTGCTCTAAACAGTTTTTTACAGTACCATGGAAGGGTAGGAATTATCCAGAGTTACTGTGTGCAACAAATTACATGTCATTAAAACAAGAATATATTATTGTATGCAGCCATCGTCAGTTCCTGGAGGTTTTAAATAAAGTGTGGTAATGTATGTGCTCGTTTAAAATTCCCTGAGGTTTCCCTTGATTGCAGCAGTTGTAGTTGAAAAAAAGAAAAGTCCAAGTGATGCAAACGTGGACTTTTACAGATATTTCAATTTCTAAATGTTTAATATTTTTCCTGTGTGTGTTTGCGCAATGTTTTTTTTGCTTGCTTTGTCTTGCTTTTGCTAGCTAACAGGGCAAACTGCAAGATGGCTCAACGATTTGCGGAATCGTGACATCTTCTCAAATGGCTTCTCATTGGTTTTGTTTTTCCTTGATTTCTCATGTCAGCCATGATAACGAGCACAGCAGGGTAATACTGGTGTTTACCGCTTTCGATTGCTCAAAAGACAAACTTTACATTAAGAGGGACATTAAAGGGTGTCCCAAGCTAAAAAATAAAGCACAAATCTTTGATAGAAGTTGTAAAATAACATTGAAAGATAAAAAAAACACGGACATGAGGTTTGGCTTTTGATTTTGATCAGGTTGCTTTTCGGTTCGGCATCGCTTGTTTCAGCCACTGTTCTCGTCTATATTTATCGCATCCGGCTTTTTCCGGTCCAGAATTATAACGCATGTCTCACGTCAATTACGTAAAAGCTGAATAAATCATGACAAGACTGCTTTGGCACTTTGACAACTATTGGAAACATATGCATATTAGTGGGGGGGAGTTTAAAATCGAGTCATATACACTATCGTAAAAAAGTCTGATCTCCTTTTACAGCTGCGTGTATGGAGTCCTAGTTAAGAGCAAAGTCTTTAATAGTCAGAGTTAAGCTTAGAAAAGTATCCAATTTACATAATCAGGCAAAAATCACAATTTACAGAGAACAATAAGCAAAAGTGAAATTTCTTGTAAACTCCAATGTTTACATTGCAATAGAAAGTTCCTCAGCAATACAATAGCTCAAAACAAACATCTTAAACCCGTCCATTAATTGTGAATCATTTTCATATCTTGGTTTTGAAGATACCAAAAACACCTGTGGATAAAATGTGATTTTAACTTAATCCAAACTCATGATGAGGACCTTCTGTGAAAAAAAGTTTCGGTCAGATTGTGGAACTATAAACATTATACAGCTTCTTCCAGAACTAGCAACTTTTAACGGAGAAGGACTCAAATCTCCAACAACCCTGTCTGCCACTTTTTCCTTGTTTTATATACAACTTAAGGATTGATGCTTCAATAAGAGGCTCCATACAGTTAATCGCCCAAAAGATCAATCTTCCCGGACACAAACTGATAGAAATGACGCCTCATTAATTTATTTGTGGCCTTCCATTCCATACATTTTTATCCAACAAGCATTTAAAATCTTAAATTATTAATTTAACAAAAAAACAAAAAAAACATCTGTAAAACAAACAAAAAAACTAAACCTTAAAGAATTGCCCTTATTCATCATGAGCTAAACTAATAACACAGATTCTAAGCGTGCATTTGCCTTAAAATGCAACTAAACTAGAACCTTCCATATGTTTTGCTGCTTTTCATTTGGCCAATTGGTAAAGAAAAAGATGAAATCACCCAGAACCCAGAGCCTTCTTGCTGCATGGCAACAGTGCCGCCCACTGTGCACCCCCTCTTATAAGTATATTTCTAATCATTTCTTTAACTTTTTAGAAAATGTCTTGTGTGAATTAACCATGATCACAATTAGAAGCACATCAAATCATGATAAAAACAAATTATCCAATTGACAAAAACATAATGTACTGAGAGGTCAAATCGGGCATTAGTTCCTCTTCATGTATTTCATACATTCAGTCTATTAACATTAAAACTCTAAAATTTCAGTACATTGACCATTAGAAAAAAATGTTTCTTTACATTTATCTCCAGACCTCTAATTTCCCTGTAAATGGAATTCTTAAGATATAATTACACAAAAAGCTCCATTGTTTCAGAGCTTACGTCTTCATTGGGAATATTGCTTGAAGGCAGTAATGAGTCAGGTGATGTTTCAAGATTTGAATGGCCTTTCCGTTTGTTGACCTGTGCGGACGAAGAGATGAAGAAGCAGTCTCTCCGGTGGCACAGTTAGTGTTGCATATCGACTGAGCGTGTAACCCCATCGGTCTTTCACGCACGTTGCGCCAAAGGCGGGATTTTTTGCTTGCATACGGAAGTCACAGACGACTCCATGGCCACCAGCGAAGCTCCCGGCCAGGGTAAGATTTGTTTTGACGGGGTTAACAGACGATCAGTAGAGAGCGGCTCCCGTTGCCCGTCTCCTTTCTTCTCCCCCATTTAGGCATCAATCAATACCCGTTAACAAAAGCTCTGCCGGCTTTATCTCCACTCTCTGCGCTCTTATTCATATTTCAGGATGTTATTAGAGAGCACAGCGAAATGTCAGGATCTTTACCAGGTAAATATCTCTGTGAATGTCAAGGGGAGAGTCGAGGGTTGGGGTGGGCGGGAGTTTGAAAGTACTTTCCTCCTCGCTTGTGTCTCTCGGTACCGAAGCCGGGAGCTGCCAACATTCGGGCAGGAGTGATGTCTCTGTCAGCGGCTATTTCTCCAAGTCGTTTGCTTCTGCCGTGTTCTCAGTGATCACATTGGCGTGGCTGTTTGCATCTTAATGGCCGGCTGCAGAAGGAACTGAGGGAAGATTTAGGATGGGAAAAAAAATCACAACAAATAAGCAAGCAGCAGTTCCCCCCCCCCCCCCCAAAAAAAGAAGGTTTAGTTGTAATGAGTGTAATGTTGTAAAAAAATGTAATTCGTCATTTTTCAGGATAGATGTATACTCCCCAATTTTTCTTTTATAATGTTTCCTTTGTTTTTAATAACCAAGTTCTGGTTTATATCTGCCCCTCCCCCCATATTGCTTCAAACGATCAATCAACTAAAAATTGCCAAAAACACCTATTTTATATTATAAAAGTGACACATTGGGTGGTTTTGACATTTCAGCTCACAGCCTAAATGGAAAGTCTGTTCGGTAGCGGATTGTAGGCTAGGTAGCCGTTTAGTCTAATGTCAAGTTAGTGCCACCGCCACGAGATATCTAGTTGGGCTCTGATTGGCTAAAAAAGGCATGATGGTGTCATGTTGTTTAGGCTCCTGACCCACATAAACGGAGAACTCTCAGGAGAATAGTTATAATGAATTTTATTTGAAGGATTATGGAGTGAGGTCTGGCGACGGGAGACAGCGGGAGATGGTGGTGTTCGGCAGGACAGCAAGGAGGGTGGGACAGCAGGGAAACGGCAGGGAGCTTGGAGCGCACGGCGGCGTGGGAGACCGGAGACCACTGAGGTGGAGGACAGGACAGGTGAGTAGTAGTAACGTTGCGAGAAGGATTATATCGGACTGATCTTACTTGGTAGTTGATGGATGTTGACGGCAGGGGGGGGTGAGTTCCAGTTCTGCGGTGGTGAATGGAGAAGTTTTCCAGGGGAGTGTGCACGCCAGATGGAGTGATGCTGGAGCGGGCAGATCGAGCCGATCCAAGAGGAGCAGGGAGACCAGATGGTCGTCCATTCCCTCGCAGTCTAGAACCGAGCCACCTGCCACTGGGTGCTTTTCCCTGTACGGTTTGTTGCGCCAGGATTCCTCCAGCAACTCAGGGAAGAAAGGCAGGAACTGCTTTCCTGTTCTTTTGGCTTTAGGCGGCTTTTTGCCGTCGAAACATGATCTTGCTGCTTCGGCCTGAACTTCGGGGCACTGGATATTAATTTTCGCTGCGGCGCGTTTACTAACGTCATGCATGTCCACATCCAAGGCAGACGAAGAACAGTCACCATCACCAGCCTGGCTGACGCCCGAAGGTGCAGGTTTTGCAACCCGACCTCGGAGCACCAGAGGCGGTTCATCATCTTCGTCTGTGATGAGAAGCTCCAAACCCGCATCCAAGTCTGCGTCATCATCACCTGCCATGCGGTAATCGAGCGGGTAAGCTGTGAAGCTATGGCCGCTGTCATCCAGAGGCAACGGGTTCACAGTGTCAAGCATATCGCCCCAGCTTGGGCCTGGTTCTGCATGTGGGACCGGAGTAAGTCCTTGAGCCGCCATTTGACGGTTAGCTGCAGCAGAAGTCAGGATGGGGTCGCCTATGGACAAATTGCTACTCGAGTGAAAAACAGAGAAGCGCATTTCTACCTCGCACAGTTCCTCACAGCTAACATTGCTGTTTTGCAACAGACTGAACGCTGGTTTTGTCCCGGTACACACTACCTATCTGGAATCAAGCGGCCGGCGATCGAGTTCGCACTGGTATCTATGGACAGTTAAGCTAAGCTCCAGAACAGCAGGCGAAAGCGAGAAACCAGTCGGAACTTTGAATGATTTCTCTGTGCAGGGCCGGTCCTATATATATAATAGGGGGCCTCTCCCTGGCACTGACAGACTTATCTCCAGCCAGTCAAGGCTAGTGGAGTGTAAAATGAATGCTATGAAAGAGAACTAGCCTTAAAGCAACACTAAAAAAGTTTCAGTAGCGACGTAAAATCCTGATATCCCGGTTGTATGCAGTTGGATGGAAGTATATTTATGTTTCCAGTAGCTGTGTGAAGGATGAATAATGATGAGGTGATGAATCTAATTGTGGCGAAACAATGTCATATGATCATGTTGAAAATAAGAAACTGTGGGTGTGCCGCAAAGCAGTCAGCACGTTTGTAGTTGTTTTGTGTGCCACGGTTCCTGCCACCCTCCTCAAAGTTTCTTAGTGCCGGTTAAAGCGATACAGACCACCGTCGGCCATAACAGAAGTGTCAATCATGAAAATATTTAATGAAGGGTGAAAAGTGTTGCTATTAACTTTTTCAAAACTAACAAACTACTCACAAGTGCCAGCCAAGACTCACACCAATGAATCAGTTAAGGCTGCCCTTTTATAAACATACACTATGAGTGTGTTATACATTTTCTGAGCATCTTGTGGTTATTGACTCTTTGGTGTCACCCTAGGCCATAGGGATAGAAGAAATGCTAGTTTATGCAAAGTAGTTTAATTAGCTTTAATCACCAACATGGCATGTATAAATATGAGCTGCGTTAACTTTAAGACGATACCAAACACCATGATGTAAAACTTGACATATGTCAAGCATGACCCTAAACCAGATTTACACCAATCTCTAACAACATGACTTATCCTAAGGTGTTTTTAAATAAATAAAAGATAAATAAAAAATATTAGTTGTAAAAGTAGTAAGAGTAAAATGGTTTATAGGCAAGAAGATGTGTAGTTTAGGTTGTTTTTTCATTACCTGTGGATGGGCCATTAATGCACTCCTGAGTAAATTTGGAGGACAGCCCAAAGCAGGAATCGACATCTTTATCCCTTATCAAATCCTCATCTTGACTAAAAAAAATTGTTTCAAGGTCAAATATGTTGCACAAAGCATACTAAACATTATGAATAAGTGTAATAACTACTTTTATTATGTTAATGTAGGAAGGGTTGTTGGCCTCCTAGTACGTAAAAGAGCAGTTAGATGTTGTACTAAATAATACACTAAACTCAGAGTTGTAATAAGATTAGACTTTCCGAGGCAAACGGTAAAGCTACAAATATGAAGATTCGCATACATATATGAGGCTACACAGCGCTCTGCGAAAGTCTCTCCTCTCCCTACTGTGGGTAAATCAGTCGTGTCTGGGAAGCTATATGTCTGATCAAAGCAGTGAATTGAATACATTCAGGGATGCATTCATGGCAGGTACCCAGGCTGACTTACAGTTCATTTCTAGTCGTATGAAGGTACAATAGGCTCCACCGTGGGCCTCCTGATCAGAGAGGGAGAATTGGCTTCTTTCCCTTCCCTACTGCTTGCACATCATCTACAATGACGACACCGCGGACTCTAAGGGTTCGCTGCTATTTTTGAGTTCCTTGTTTTCCCCCCTGCAAGATGCCTCCAAAAAATCACTCAAGCAGAAATAAAGAAAAAGACACTGAGGAAAAGATAAAAATACACAGAGAGTCTTTTTATTCCCGGTCAGCTTCTAGGATTGCGCAAAGTTGGACGGCTCCGCCTTCAGTTAGGTAACGGCGGCAAAACGAAACAAGGACAATCAAAGATTCATTTGACAGGAAGCAAGCAGACACAGGAGTGTCGCTTTTTCCAGAACATGCCTCCTCTTCATCTTCATGGCTGGTGACAGCGAGAGTGACAGCAGCTCCTGTATGACCTCATTCGCCGATGGCTCCTTGAAAAGATGCCTGCTCTCTGTTTCTGACAGTCCCTTGTCTTCGCTTTAGTTTCTCACTACCTGACCATCCGAGATAATTAGGAGATCCGCCTGACAAAAACCCGAGGCCCCCCAGTTTCTATTTACCTCTCAGACTGTCAGGCTTGAGCACTTACACTTTGTCGGATAAAGATTTCTCTTTTCCGGATAATCACTGCCGTATATTGGAGCAGCTCACGTTTCAACTCAAGCAGCTGGACTGTCGAAAGATGCAATTTGTCTCCGATAATTACAAGAATTGTGAGAAACTTGTCAGACTGAAATCTCCCAATTATGGTGTCCATTCAACATCTTACCTCAGAACCTAAATTGATCCTTTCGGCATCCGGCAAAAGCCTTTATTTGCAAGGCTGATGTGGTGAAAAAGCTGTAAGCTGAACTTTAAGAGGCTGAAAAACCCTCGGCTCACCTTCCACCCTGTATGTGATGGCTTTTGCTTGCAGTGAAGCTGCTGCAGCCTCGAGCAGGTGCTGCTATAGAAACTATTGAAGCCACAGTGCCACCTATTGACGAAAACAGATGCAAAATGGAGCACTATTATGCTTATGCATGATCACTTTACTCCAACAATGTCTTTCTTAGGCCTTTAATATCTATTCTAGTTTGATTATATGTCTCTGCTTGCAGAAGGAACCTCATTCTTAAAATAGATTGAATAGGATTTGGGCATAAGATATTAAAGTAATTGTTGTTTCTGCTCTATACTACAGTAGAATGGCAAAGAATGAAGATATTGAGCCTGTTTGCTGGGAGAACCGGTCGATTTATCTCTGGTAAAACAGTTTAAATGCTGCCCAGGTCTAGGTATGGGGGCATAAAGAGAGAAAATGAGGCAGAGCAAAAGTATTAAATCTTGCATGCCTTGCAACTGTCCTCTAATCTCGTTGCACCTGTAGAGATGAAGTCTAGACATGGTGCAGAAGCAACATTCATCCATCATGTCTGATTACGCCGTTTAGATGTAATTGGAAAACCTTTTGGATTGCTCATCCGTGCCTCGTCCCTGCACGATAAAAATGCACCACAAAGCACCTGTGACTGGCGGTGGGGTTGGGGGGGGGGCTAGACTACCACTTTTGGCCGTGCAGACAGAGAGACGGAGAGCAGGCAGCACCTCCACGTACATTTCAGCAACAATCAAATTAGGGCTGGCGTTCGATACATCACTGCCAAATTGTTTATTAAACAAAAGGCTTGGATTGCAGCATAGCTGAGAGAGATGCGAGGAGACAGAACGAGAGCTGCTGGGAGGGGGGGCTCGACAAACTCTGCACCCATGTAAGGAAGATAGCCTGTTCTCCTACACTTGTTCCAACAAACAAGCCTTTTATGTCCTTTTTTTTAAGCAGAAGTCTTTGTTTGAGACGTTGTTTAGGGATATAAACACCAGAATGTTTGAGTCCCCGAGGGCCCACCCACAAACCCATGAGCCTTTGGGGAAAAATCGTCCTGCATATGTTAAGCTAATTTACTCACATCATTTGTTTCCTGTCATTTGTTGTGTGGGGTTTTGTTGATATATAAGTGAGTCTTATATATTTTAAAGGAAATAGAGATTTAGGACTAAATGGGCTTTTTTGCCATAATTGTGACAATACATTATAGGGAAGTTAATGTCAGGTTGCATGTAGTCACATTTATTTGGCTGCTAAAATTAGTTTTATTGCAGGAGAATGAAGAAATCTTTTCCTGGGGGACAAAAACTGATACTGAGAAAAAAATAGTACAAATAAGTACTTATTAGGAATCCATGACTTCCTGTTTCCCCCAGAAATGTATAATAAAACGACATAAAGCTTAATTTATTGTAGCTACTTACAATTAGAGTCAATTAGAACCAGTATCTGTGTTGTCCTGAGAGAGTATAATGGTATGGGATTTAAAAGAAAAGGCATCCAATGCTTAATGTTAGGGAACTGCAGCAGCCATAAAGGTCTATAGAACGGTTTTGAGATTGAGTAAAGACAGATTCGCTGGTTAGAAAAAGAAAAAGAAAACACTGACAGCTAGTTTCAGCCTGCAGATGTGGTTTAGGGAGCTCCCCTGGATGTTTTGATGTGTTTTGACACCTGTACTCCCCGCGTCGCATAACGTCTGTCTACTTCCTGGTGCGTTCCGCTAAAGTCCCACAGATGTTGGCCGTGCGTGCAGCTTTGCTCTAAAGAAACAGCGAAACAATAAATCGCCCCGGCCGGCCCTCGAAACCTGTCTGTTACCGGGCGGCGGTAAATCACAGCGCTGGTGGTCCGTGAAATGTTTACTGTAAACTGACAAGTGCAGTCTGGCGAATGAGGAGGAATGCTAAACAAAGAGGGGGAAGACGCATTCGTCCTCCGATGGACTATAATTGTCCACTGTGGGAGACTGACTTTCTATACTGCACTTTGTTCGAGTGGAAATTTACTTGAGAGCTATCTTTGCCAGCAAGCGGCTAAATATCATCAGATCAGTCTTTTTTAAAGCCAGACCATCCACCTGATCCAGGATCGGGTCCAAGCAGAGAGCCCAGACTTCTCTCTCTCCTCCTCCAGGGGAATCCCAATGCGTTCCTGAAGCAGAGAGGAAAAAGTTAGGGCTAAAAGGTCAACTCCGCATTCTAACGCCGACCCATTGTTCCTCTGCCAGAGGTGATGTCGTCTGTCAATCAGGACATTTAAGACGAGACAAAGGCCATTCGGAAGCCAGTTCGCCCGACGGCCGTCCCTCCATGAGAAATGTCATGGAGGCTGTGTTAAAAAAGAAAAAAAAGAAAATCTTAAATGATGTGACAATTCAGGTGGGGTTTTGGCAGCTTTAATGCAGACTGGAGCCTATGTGTGGTCTGTAGGTGATGTTGCGTGATGCATGTGTTTAATAACAGTCCATCAGCCGGCTGTTTGTGTGTCCTGAACCTAGAGGGTTGTGAAGAGGCATGCTGGATGTGGAGACTGATGGATTGGGAATCGCAGCCCAGTGTGCTGGTTTTGCTTGCTGGTCCCACTGAGACTAGACTGCTGTCTGTTAACCCTTCACCCCAACCATTTTTTTCTTTCTACCCCCAACAGCACACACAACGTAATGCCAGGACTCCTCACTTTTTCATAATGCAAAACCTTACAGCTTGTACATAGTGTTTTGAGGAATGTCTCTGCTGTCTTTGCACATCTAAAGGCTAAAGATTTGTTTGGATTTTTAGTCTGCAGACATCAGGGTTGCACAATATGTCGGTATTGGTTGATGTTGGTAATTTTTAACATACTGGCAATGCTAAGTCTGATGTGTTTTACAGAAACAGAGAAGTTTTTTAAAAGCTGCCTTGAAAGGTAAAGGGGACATATATAATATTTTGTATCCAATTGCATCTAAGAGCAATATCAAAATCAATGTCCACCAACATTTTCATATTAGTTCATCAATTTTCTTAATGAATTCAAGTGTAGCTCTTGAATTCACGTTGAGCTATACTAAATTCAATGTCCAAAACACTTCGCACATGAACGTTTTATTGTAAAAGAGACTAAGAGGTTTCAGTTATTTAGGATAATATCTATACATATTCATTACTGGACACTTAATACTATAAACAAAACAAAACTAAATCAAAAACAGAACTAAATTAGCTCTAAAGTAATTACCATCTGTTTAGCTTCTGAGAAAAATAGGCATTTGGCACATTTTCATGACAATTTTACATGGTGACTTGGTGAAAAGGCTCACCTTACCAGAACATCGGTGATCAAACAACGCTTCCAGTGAAGTTCAAATCGTTTTAATCACTTTTTCCAAAGCTAGCCTCATCCAGAACATAAGCATCAACGATCTAAAGGTGCAATGAGGTTTTATCCTCACGAATGTATGTTTCTCAGGATACAACCTCCTACTTTTGTTGTTTTTGGAAAGACTTCAGTTGAACAAGAAAAAGCTGTAGGGTGGTCAGCGACAAGTCTTTGCAAACCCTATGGTTACCCGGAGCAACCATGCAAAGTCATTTAAACAACTGAATCAGACGAAAAGTCATATTTTGGGAAATCTTTATAAAAAAGCCAGAATCAAGTCCTATTTCTTCAGCTCGAGTCCAGAACTATGTAAACAATCAGTGGACTGTACATGTACCTTGGATTCAGGGCTTTCTGGATGAAGCAGTGCTCCCTTTACCAGCAAAGAAGATTAGAGATCGTGCAGGTATCTATTAGGTGACAGGATTTACTGATGAGGCTAATTTCCACCCGGAGAGGCCATTTGTTAACATGGGGTCACATATTTACGCAGTAAAACTCCTCTGAAGGAGAGTTAATTCCTGTCTCTAGAGAGGGTCATTTGCCTTTGCGGAGAGGGTCCTTTGCAGCCAGCGGTCTCCAGAAAAGGTTCCCCATAAACCGCGATATTCAGAGATGGTTCCCTACTCTTACTGGCGTCCAGAGAGGGCACCTTGCCATTACCGGCCTCCAGAGAGGATCCTTTGCCGCCACCGGCCTCAAGAGAGGGTCCTTTAACGCCATCGGCCTCCAGAGAAGGTTCCCCATTAACCGCGAGGGGCCACTTGCCTTAAAGGCATTTGACCCGATGTCACCTGCCACCCTTCAGGCCTTGGCATGACAGTACTTCATGGCGGTCAGCCCAACAACAGAGACTCTAACTGGTATTTTGGACGTCTGCAAGCCTCAAATGCTCCTCACATCCATGGTCTCCGAGATCAGTTCGGCTGGACTCCCATGTCTTGGTAGGTTTATAGTTGATCCATATCCATCTTCTTTAAAAACCTTCAAAGCTTGACTTTTCTTTTTCTGGCCCAAACTTCTCCTAAACAGCAAATACTTTTTTTTCTCAGCTCACTGGCTCCATCATATTTTCTATAAATGCCTCCTCCTAAAAACCAACTCTGTGGGCTGCTATTTGAAGTAGTAACACTAAAACCGACGCCAGCTTCTAACTCCACACAGATCCATTCAGCTCCGCGCACGCGCTGACAAAAAAAACAAACATGCACCGCAATCCACTGATCTCGCCCACCACCACAGCAGGACATAACTAATCCATCTCCCACTACATGTTTTTAATGAGCCTCCGTAACCATAATCCGTATGGCGCAAAGCAGCTCGGGCTCGATTGAGCTGCTTTTCGTGACTTTGTGCTGTCAGCAAAAAAAAACAAAAAACGGAGGGGAGACTCTGGTGTGTTTTAACGCCCTCACATGTGTGTGTTTCGCTGTCGCTGAACATCTGCGATCCCACCTCGCCATCATGGCTGACGATTTCCCATCTGGAAAGAGACGGATGAGTGTTTTTTGTTTATCTAAACAGCCTGTTTACCTGCATCATCCCACACTTGTCTGGAAATGCATCAGGATTATCAGGGGCAGTAAGTGATGGAGCCTTGGGTTTCACGTGTCAGAAACATGGCAGCCAGACTCTTTTCAGAAACCCCCAAAGGGAAGCAAATTAAAGCCCCTCCCCAGGTCCAAATTAGAGGCAGCTAACCGAGTTAGAGACCAGCAGCAAGAGGGGGGTATGACCGGCTGGGGAGGACTGATTTGACTCCCGCCGCCTGAACTGAACCAACAAACACGCTACATCCACACACCTGTCGTTGTTTCGCTAGTGATCAGCAGAAGATAAGAGCCAGTTCCTGACAACAGCAGCCTCCTCTTTCGTGGAGTCCGCTGGGAGATCCTGGAAAAGCACTAATATATATTCCTGTAGGTCGCCCCGCGTTAGTGCATCTCCTTCCAGGGGGAAACAGATTTTAAAAAAAGGATTTAAACCTCAAAATAGAAGTTAATTTCCACACAATTTGTTCTTACAGGAGATCATTCCTCAAAGAGGGCTAAAAATAACATTTATCATCACATACAGGAGAGTTATCTGGCGCTAGGCTGCCTTTGTGAAGGAGGTTCGTAGGTTTGAACATTTGCAATTTGAATGGTGACCCTGTACATGTGTGGGTTCTCACCAGGTACTCCAGCTTCCTTCCTACAGTCAAAAGCTATGATTGCTAAGTAAATATATCCCTTACTACTAAAGATAGGCTGCAGCCATTGGACGACCTAATTGATCAAATCTGAAAGATTCAGTTGGTTTCACTGGATTTAAGTGTCAGAGTAAAAGGATGATGACTAAAACCTTCAAGATGTTACTCCATTTATCTGACCTTAAAGGTTAATTTCTGTGTATATGGTAGGTTGGCACTCAGTTTTACTAAATGATATTAAAGTAAAAGGTAGATTAGTAAAGATCCTAACATGCATCCAGCTTATTAGACCTCATAGGCAATTTGTATGGCAGACCTAAAGGGCAATGTATTTAAATGAGTAGTTGGTTTCTTTGGATTTTATTTAGGGGGGGCTTTTAAATAGTCACAAATAATTATCAGACCGGATTGGATCGTGTATGCAGATTTTGTGTCAATGACTAAAGTAAGAACTCACATAGTGTGCCAACATTTTACCCTAATGGGACCTGAGAGCTGTTTTTAAAAATCCCAGCTGATGGCGTATTTATTTTATTAAACAATGTGTATTCCGTTCAATTTGGCTATCGGTTTGCTGCACTTTTAGTTTTATGATTACTTCATCTAAAATCAGATTACAGTTTATCTTTGTCCATCTCTCTTCATTTATGTGTTTGGGATGCTAGTTTTGACACTTAAATCTGGATCCTAGACTAAATCCTCTGCCTTTCACCTCCAAAACAACGTTTTCCTTTGTAGCAGCTGCTGATAAATTGAGAAAAATGGATTTGAACATTTCCGTAAGGCACTTCCAGAAAAGCAGTGCTTGAGCTAATCTTACTGTCCTTTACCTGCAGCCTGCAGGTAAAGGAAAATAAGCCTGCAGTTGGTATTTTACCTGCAAAACACAATAAAAACAAAATAAATCTTTTGTTTTAAAGTAAAACTGATCTTACTATTGTCCCACTCGTCTGGGAAATGAAAAATAAAAAACCTCCACAAACTTGTAGACAATGGGAAAATCGATGTTTGATGGTAATAAAAAAGCAGCATAATGAAAAAGTAAATGTAAATGACAAATATTTCAGTACAGTTTTGGTCTATAATTATATAAACAGCTGGGGGGTTTGAGAAGCATGTGTTCCATTGGGGCTTTTAGTCAATCAGATGATAATTTTATCAATTTATTTATGTATTTTATTATTTCTGATGTCCGATGGACAAGTTCTTTGTTTTTATGCTGTGTAACTCTGTCTAAATCATGGCCGCCAGCTTCCTGTTACATGTCACACACACACACACACATACACACACACATAAATATATCTGGTGGTGTCATTTATGATGGCGGACCGTCATAAATCTCTATTTTATGAGCCGCACCTGCTGAACACAGCAGACTACTGACAATGTCGCCTCGACAAAAAAACAACACGTAAAACAAACAAAAGAATCCCGAGGTGGAGGTTTAAACTCCCTGAGAGGTGAAAAGCTATGATCTGTTTCTGTTTTTGAATGAATTCCCTCTTCACAATTATCATAAGTTGAGATGGAGATATTCCAGCCTTTATAACATCAAGAAGTCAAACTGTACACAAAATAAAATATACTTAAACCAAGCAACATATTTATTGCAATGAGGATCCAATGATCGGTTTCTGATGACCAATAAAAACAAGGAAGGAACTTTAAAGTCTTTGAGTCTTTTTTCCTGTCACTGTTCTTCATAATTCAGGGACTACCTTTAGTGTCTGAATACAAATCCCTCACAACCTCTTCAAAGCTGAAGCTTCAAATTGTCTGTCCGTCCACTCTAGTCGTGTTTTTCACCGTTAAGTTAAGAAAAGCACTTGTTTTTGAGAGGTTTATTCCAGGTTTTTCGGTTGTTTAAATCCATTGAAGGCAGCATGAAGCTCTGAGATTCACCAAAGATGTGTTTAAACAATCCTACAGAAAGGTCCAGAATGTTGCAACTTTGGCCAAAAAAATTACTTATTTCTATTTTTGGGTACTTGGGTTATTTCTTTTGATTGGACAATTGAGTCCAAATCTCAAATCTTAATAGCTCTGCAAGAAACAGAGAAGTACAAATAAACAATGTGGTGCATAGTGCAGGCTCTCCAGGCTGGAGTCCAATCAAGTCATTAAGAGCAGGTGGAGCCAGTGCACAGCTCTCATATCTTTTGGTGTAAGGACGAAGGCAGCACTGCTCTCTGAAATCACACAAAAACGACACGTTTTTGTGTGATTTCTTGAAAACTTGTAATGGGTTTCAGAGCAGCTTTTTTTTTAGGGCTTGTGCTTCTCCTGTCGGTAGGAAATCTTTGCTTCGCAGCTCGAAACCTGTTGTTTTCCGGCGCCAATGCGACCCTCGACCAAACCCCAAGGGAACAAGTCACAACAAGCTTGCAGCAGGCAACAAATCTCAAGTCTCCTTTCACCTTCCGGCTCAAGACCTACCAACTCAGAAACCCAGCCGCACCTTCTGACAAAAAAAGCATGGCCCAGTCTGAGGAGGTGGACACATCACAAACCCTGCAGAGGTCTGGGACCAAGTCACCTCCAGAGCTGCCAGGGGAAAGGAAAACTGCCCAAACTGCAAAGGTGTTGTTAGTCCAGGTCCCAAAGCTGAACCTGTCCCACCCTGAGCCAGGCAGAAGAGGATCTAAGGTAGCTTAGGCGTGCTTTATCTTCTCTGACAGCTCCCTACTGTAGCATCTTGGTGTGCGTAAAATGCATCAATCAATCTGAGTGACGTTCCAGGTTGGGGTGAAGTCCGAGCAGCCTGCGGCAGCGGAGAGCGTGTCGGTCCGCTGTGGTGAGGAACAGGTCACTGTAGCAGTCAAAAAGAACTTCCTGGGTAACTTTTACTGAAGTAAATCAGTTTTTTCATTGTGTAGTTACCTGTGTCTCGGCCCCCAGGCTGGTTTTGAGGCCTGGATTGTGAAATCTGGCTCATTTTTCTGTCCCCTACAATTTTCTTGAAACATTTTTCTTCTGTTAGAGTTTAGAGTAAAAGGTTGTGACCTAAGCTATATTTCTTTTTCTCTGTTCTTAGGTAATGGTCAGCTGGTCCAGCCGGATGATCTGACCTTAGGAGGCTGCATGGCGGTGGATGCTGTGGACCACATCCTGTTGTTCGAGTCCAAATTGCAGGGCTGTGGCGGCACGGTGACCGTGGGTATTCCCATCCTGTTTCTGTCTGCCGCCGGGAATCCAAAGTCACTTTGTCTGTCTTGCACCGTTTCAGATGACCGAAATGGATCTCATCTACACCTACTCTCTGATGTACTCCCCAACACCTGTTGGTAACACCTCCATCTTGAGGACCAACCCGGTTGATGTGGCCGTCCAATGCCACTTTAAAAGGTAAAGCTTCAGTTGTATTACCTGGAACACTTTTTTTTGGGCATGTTCAGTTTTAATTTTAATCCCATATTTGTCAATATGGAGTTGTTGTTAAATCTCAAATTAGCAATATTTTAAAAAGTGTAGGATCACCATCCTTGAGCCTAAAATATTTTATTTTGATCCCAACTCTTAATCTGCCATGCTATTAGATCTGGCACTGTACTGATTTTGGATCAAGTTTACGATAATGTATTGAACAGTGTAAATATCTTTTTTTTTGATTTTATGCGTATTTGCAGCCAAATTAGTTTTAAAAAGACTGTTAAAATATTTGCATTTTTTTAAAAAGTAGATTGTAAACTTGGCCTTGAGTTTTTCAAAAAGGCAGTGGGAGGAAAAAAAAACATCGATACGCATCAAAGATCATTCCTGGGCCCCATTTTCAACCCCCAAAATAGTTTTATGAAAACTACATTTACCAATACAGAGTACCTGCAAAATCCAGATCAGGTTAATAAATATATTTACATATTCAGACTAAAGCCGTCTTTTAAGAGCGACCACTGTAAAGTGGGCAAATATCAGGTTGGTAATTATGCAGCAAATTTTAGCCAATAACTCTGCAAGATTCATCCATGTCACTTAAAAGAAAAAATATACATATTTCAGTTTAATAATACACAAATTAATGATTCTAGTTATGAGTGGATCAAGTTTACTTTGATTAAACTAGTTTTGAATGGTTTCCTTGCATTATTCACTCCTCCTGGACCAGCAGGCAGAGACTGTAGATCCTATCTTGTGTTGTGAGGTTAATTTTAAGGCGATCCCTCATACTGAGCATGCACGTGGTGACAGTGGAGAGGAAAAACTCCCCTTTAACAAGTAGAAGTCTCCATCAAGTCTTTATAATGAATTTCTTTTTAAATTATTTAGATTTCGCCGTGAATTAAAAATGTTAGGCATATGTGGGGACCTTTTCAAAGATTTAAACGACAAACGCACGCACGAATACTATAGATCAAGTCGTTTCAAAAGGTTGAAATGTTTAGGAGAAATATTATTACTCTCGAGGGCTCATGTCAACCAGGTTTTTACAGTTAAATGAGGAACAAACCATTTATTTCTGTCGACGTTCTCGCAGGAGGTACTATGTGAGCAGCGACGCTCTCAGGCCTTTGTGGAAGACGTTCACCTTTGAGGTGCAAACGGAAAAGCAGCTGCACTTCTCGCTGCGTCTAATGGCAGGTAGGTGCACAAAAGACAAAAATGAAAATATGAAGATTTGTATACAGACAGTTTAAATATTCTATCCCCTTGAGGCTTTCCAGATGTTGCTGTGAACTCTAGAAGAAACTAAACCACTAGAGAGGCTCCTGATACCTTGTTATTAGCTGAAATTGCATGTCCTGTAGGCGGGAGCTGACCCGACTGGGCGATCGATATGCTGCTGATTATGGTTTCTAATTAATTCCAAACAGATGGCGGATAATATCTGAGCCCAACTGCTCATCTCCAAAGTTGCTCTTTCCAGATCTCTGATTACTTAGGAAAGTTTATAAAAGAAGTTTTTAAACTGCATTTTGCAGGGACAGACTCTCATTTCTGCTCCTTAACCAGGTTCACGATGATGATGATGCATTTGTAATCTGCTTAATTCCTCCTTTTTCTATTGATGTTACCGTATCTATGTCCCATCCTGTGCTGCTGCCCAGACCAATCATCTCCCCTGGGCATCATTTTCGTTTTGTCTAATCAGATTGATGCTCCCGACATTGTTTTTCCACTTACTGTACATGTTCTGTCCTGTGGATTTGATTAGAGGACTGGCAGTCTCTCAGGGCTTCCAACGTCTACTTTGTGAGAGAGCTGATGCGCATCGAGGCGGCAGTGATGCGGGGTTACCACGTCCCTCTGAGGGTCTTTGTGGACAGCTGTGTGGCCACCCTGAACCCAGATCCAAGTTCCCACCCCAGATATTTCTTCATCAATAACCACGGGTGAAAAGCTATGAATTAACTGTTTTCTATTTTAAAAAAATGCATATAAATTAAAGTTTAGGGAAGGTTTGTGAATGTGATTTTTTTATTTATTTATTTATTTTTATTTGAAGGTGCTTGACTGATTCTAAGCTGACAGGAGCCCAGTCTTACTTCATGCCTAGGAGCCAAGAGGATATACTTCATTTCCAGCTGAAATCATTCAAGTTCAAAGAAGATGAAAGGAGTGAAGTAAGCAAAGTTACCATGTGGTTTTTGTTTATGCCTTTTGAAAAATACTTAATGAATAGATATTTATTTATTATAAAGCATTTCTGTCCTGTCGGTTTGTTTTTTTCCCCTTGGTTTTGTCTTTTCTCCCCCCCAACTTAACTTTAAATGTATGTTTATATAGACTATGTACAAATTTTAGCCCAGATGTCTAGATAGATAGATAGATAGAAAGGGTGATGACGACAAGAACTGAAACTGCTCTACATTTCAGTTGTAAATCAAAAGTCCCGGAGTCGGGAAGAAACAAAGAAACTGACAGAATCCACGTTGTTTATAAGTAAAGTTCTACTATTTATTGAGGATTTAAAGTGCAGGGTCATCTGCTGCTCCAGGTTGACCAGGTTTTGTGGATGAGGTTTTCCTTTTTCAGAAGCGCTTGGAAGCTTCCCAAACTTCCTGAAGTAGCAAATACTGCGTTAATGTGATCGATTGTCCACTAAACCGACCTGAACTCTATAGATCTGCGTAGTTAAGAGGAAGATGAAAGAGAAACGTTCCAGCTGACCTGATGGCAAACCTTCACCAGAACCACAGACTTATCCATGCCATGCCGCATTAACGCAGCAATTCATTCAGGGAGCCAAACTGAGCATAGGGTGCAGAAACTGTGCTTCTTGATACTGTTCGGTAGGCTGAAATGTCTGTATTGGAGTACACAAAACAAAATGAACACTAAAAATATAACGGGCAGTGGTTAAAAAAAAAAGTGTTTTGGACTAATTTACTGAATTTTAACTTTGCGTGTCATTTCTTGGGATGCGCCAGCAGTAAAAAATGAACACAAGGTAGTCTGTTGGCTTTACAAGCACAAATAAAACGATGTCTTGAAATGCAGCATTTTAACTGAGCTACGTCTTTTGTCTTCTAGTTCTATATAACATGCCTATTAAAAGCAACAGCAGTCGATGTTCCCATTGACTCGCAACACAAGGCCTGCTCCTTCATGACTGAAGCCGGAAGGTGAGCTCACACTAAGATCATTTTACTGTGACACAATAGCGGTGTAAATAAACTCTGAGCAAGTTTTTATTCATTTACGTTTTTTAATGAGTACTGCATTGCTATGCTTGGACAGATGGGTGGCATCAGGTGGCGACAACAAGGTGTGTAGCTGCTGCGAGACCAGCTGTGGTGGGCAGAGACGGAAAAGAAGTCCGGCAGCAGCAGACGCTGGTACGGTTTACACGAGCTACGCTACACGACGCTGTGAGGGTGGCAAATGAGCACGTTGCACAGATCCAGGGGATGAACGTCGACACGCTCTGCAGGGCCATCTAGGAAAAGGAGTACAAGAGTTTTCCACCGCAGAGAAGCAGACGTTAAACTATCATTTAGATGCGCTTACTTGCGTTTATTTGGCTAAATTGCTCTTTAAGTGGGGCACTGATTTTTATTTCTTTATTCTTCACGGTTGTACTTTTTTTTTTTTTTTCCCACCTCATGTTGGTGTTGCATGTCTTCCCAAAGCTGTGCAGTTTGAGGGGACGGCAGTCCTGGGTCCTATCCTGGTGGAGGACGGCGATGCGCAGCCCAAACCAGTTCGTCAACCTTACATGCAAGATGGAGCTTCAACTGGTAACGTATCATCGTCTTTCTGTCCAATTCTGATCGCCGTAACTAGTGGAGCCAGTAATCCATGTCTTGTCCTTCTCGTCCTCTCTTTCAGCATCGCGTTCGTCCTCAGCCCTGATGTTTGGAGCAGGTGACTGTCTTCACGATTAGTCTGCAGCAGGCTCTCTACCCATGTTAACCCAATAAAAACATTAATAACAGCTGCTTGCTTATTTATTTCCTTCCTGAAGCAGACCTGAACGGTTTGTGATGCACACCTCTCCCAACACTGGACAGCGATTCACCAAGGAGTCCCGTTAACGAGTTTGAACTTCTGAAAATGTACAAGCAGTTTTCGCAGGCTAATTGTCCCGAGGGTTAAAAGGGGTCAAAGGTGCTGTCCGATCATGCAAGAAATGAAACTTTCATTAAAATGTGTGGAGTGTGCGCTCAATGAGGTCGTGAACATTGTTGCAGACTTTTCCTGTTGCTGATAGATGTGAGTATTTTATGCAAATGAAACCAAAGCGCCAGAGGAGTACTGCAGCCATATTTCATGTTTCTGGGCTTTACGTTGAATTAATTAATGTTTTGTTAGGCATCTTTCTGTTTTCGTGGGAGATATTTCTATTCACACACATTAACACAAAGCAATCATGCAGTATTACTGAAATATGCAGCACTCAATAACTATAGTCTTTTTTTTATTTATACATTTTTAAAAAAAATCTGTTTTCTAGATTTTCCTTCGTGCCTGTAGAGGGGTAATTCAGAAATGGGGCCTCATCATGCACTGTAGCTCACAAAGCCCGGGAAGATGAATAGATACAATTAAAAACCCCATAAATGCGAGAGCAGGGGCTTTTATTACCGTAATATGTGAGGGTCTTGTTTTAATAGGGTGTTTGTTCTTGTTCGTAGGACTGAAAGCAACGCTGGAGCCATGCTGACACCCCCTCCCTTCCTCTCTCCTCCTTTTCCCATTACACTAGAGGCTAATAAAAAGCAAAACCTAATGATTCACCAGCAGCCATCATGACAGCGACTGGCAAACGGAGGCAGCAAGATGGACCAAACCTATAAGCCTCTCCCTACAAAAAAAGGTGAAACTAAAAAAATGATATATGAAACAATCAGTGTTGTCCAAATACTAAAAGGTTGTCTCCTGTTACGGAACATTGTTTTTCTTCTAACTATCTTAGGGCAGGAGAAACACGGAAACTGCAGTTGCACACAGACTGTTAAATCTTTCTTTCTTGCAGGATTTGAATGACGAAACATATATGAATGTCAACTTTGGACCTTATTTTCATAAAAAAAAAAATATATATTGATAATGGCAAGGATTTTATGTAATATAATGGTGCAATGTGTAATACTGAGTAAAATATTACATTTACTATTCTTATTGAAGGTGAGCTTGAATGCAACTGATGGGCAAAAGCGTCGACTTTGCCATTGGCTTAAAACAAAAATTGATCGAGAAACAATTAGTCTGCTTAACAAATGGAGAACATCCTATTATAGGAAAAGGCGACATCTGAAAGACACTAGACTTTAAAATAACATATTCTTTTACTTCCTAATATATATGGAATAATAGCTAAAAACTATGTCTAACTTCTGAACAATTTAGCAAACATTTCCACAAAACAAAAATCACTATATGAGGAATGTTTCCAGGATGATTTACTAATATAAGTGTATATTTTTTGCAAGCTAAACATTTCGATAATGTTAAAGGCTTTGCAAAAAACCAGCAAAAAAGCTTAAAGCTGATTTTACAATTTTAAAAAACTTTCTCTACAAAATCCACACCCAAAGTTTGGCTTTATGTAGCATTTATCTGAAATAAATACGGTTCTTTCAATGAACAGATGCTTGAAAGATCGGTTCAGACTGCTTACAGTAAAGGATCTTTGTAACTGGAGAGGTAATATATTATTAATGTCTTAAAGCTTCAATAATAACTAGTCAAGCAATGTCAGTTTATTGCCGGACTGGTAATTATGAGTCATGTCCGTCGTTCTGGTAGCTGCTACATGTAATTCTTTAAGTGGCCATTAAGGGGATTTTCTGAGGTCACCAGGATGACTGTGTTTCTTCATGATACGGGGGAAATAAAACCTTTCCCTCAGCTTTAAGAGAAGTCAGCCAAGTGCAAAAGGTGCTAATGTCTTGTTCCAGCTGCGGAGGATCATCATTTTCATCATACTTGAGATAGATGGCCGCGCGCAGATGTCCCGCCGTTATGGGCCTGAGATGACAAGCAAAACGGCTGGGAGTCCTGAATCAGCCATTTTCACAGACAAAATGTGTAACCCTAAGGGCAGGAGCACACAAACACAAACACACATATGAACCACCAGAACATATGTGCACCGTTGTGCACTACACGCCCGCAAAACCGACCATTAAAGGTAATGGCGTGTGACTTGAGGCAGAAACGGGCCCCACAGCCCTAATGATATCAGTGCTGTGGGGTGTAGATGAGGCATGCTGGGTAATATGGTTCCGCTGATGTTTTTCTCGTACCATGCGCTGCGGGTGATGACAGAAGTGGGTTATAACGTCGGACCTGTTGGGGAAACGCCTTTGACAAGAAAGCACAACAGGTGGACTTCTTCGAGACGGGAAAGCGGTTGGGTTTTCATCTTTAGATCTGAATAATAATCGAAGGGGAGAAAAACAAAAGTTTAACGTTCCATTCTGCTCGATTCCGATACTGCTTTTGATGCAGTTCTTCCGTGTCTTGAAAGATGCCGAACTCGAGTGGAAGCAAATGATGCTCATGGAGTTCCTCAGGGACAAAACAGTTGGGGCTTTATTCTGCCTTATGTAAAGTTGAACAGCTCCAGTGTTTAGGTTCCATCCATCCATCCATTGTCTTCCGCTTATCCATAAATAGGGTGGCGGGGGCAATAGCCTAAGCAGGGAGACCCAGACTTCCCTTTCCCCTGCCACTTGGGCCAGCTTATCCGGTGGAATCCTAAGGCGTTCCCAGGCCAGCCGAGAAACATAGTCCCTCCAGCGTGTCCTGGGTCTTTCTCAAGGCCTCCTCCCGGTGGGACGTGCCCGGAACACCTAACTAGGGAGGCGTCCAGGAGGCATCCTAACCAGATACCCGAGCCACCTCAACTGGCTCCTCTCGATGTGGAGAAGTAGCGGCTGAACTTTGAGTCCCTCCCGCATGGCCGAGCTCCTCGCCCTATCTCTGAGGGAGAGCCCAGACACCCTGCGGAGGAAACTCATTTCAGCCGCTTGTATCCAGGATCTCGTTCTTTCGGTCATGACCCAAAGCTCATGACCATAGATGACGGTAGGAACGTAGATCGAACGGTAAATCGAGAGCTTCGGTTTTTGACTCGGCTCTCTTTTCACCACGACGGAACGGTACAGCGCCCGCATCACCGCTGACGCCGGACCAATCCGTCTATCGAACTCCCGCTCCATTTTTCCTCCATTGGTGAACAAGACCCCAAGATACCTGATGCAGGACCTCCCACCCGACCCGGGGAAGGCACTCTACCCTTTTCCGGCTCAAGACCATGGCCTCGGACTTGGAGGCACTGATTCTCATCCTGACCGCATCACATTCAGCTGCGAACCACTCCAACGAGAGCTGCAGATCACGAGTTGATGAAATCAAAACGACCACATCGTCCGCAAAAAGCAGAGATGTAATCCTAAGGTCACCAAATCTGATCCCCTCAACACCTTGGCTGCGCCTAGAAATTCTATCAATAAAAGTTATGGACAGAATCGGTGACAAAGTGCAGCCTCGGCGGAGTCCAACTCTCACCGGAAACGAGCCCGACTTACTGTGTTTGGGTTTAAATCTATATTTACGAGCCAATGATTCCCCCCATGGCTGTTCAACGTGTCTGATGTTGATTTGCACGTCTCTATCCCCCTCAAAATGTCTTTCCATGTCAGGTTGACCCTAGTGGAGAAGGTAACTATTAAAAAATGAGCTTCTATAGAGTTCATACCGACAACTTTAAGCTCTTTACACTCGAGCCGCATATATCAATTCATCACAGATCAGTGGGGAACTTGGGGTTAAGTGCTTTCAGCAGTGGTTTCTGGGTAAATTGTAAGAAATTGCATGATTTATCATG
Organism: Orestias chungarensis; assembly: GCA_032876305.1. Lineage (NCBI taxonomy): Eukaryota > Metazoa > Chordata > Actinopteri > Cyprinodontiformes > Cyprinodontidae > Orestias > Orestias chungarensis. The sequence continues at coordinate 2,028,586 of JAVLVB010000746.1, read as the reverse complement.
TGTGAACCACAGCTTACGTTCTCCGTAATCAGACACGATATCTATCGTGATCTGGATGATGTTCAGTTGATTGTTTCTGTTTCTCCCAACCACTTTGTTTTAAAAAAAGTAAATTAAAAGTTCCGGGAAAGTCTTATAAAAAAAACACCAGATCGTTGTCTGGATGTCATTTTTGGAATATGATCGTAATTCTGTTTTAAAATTATGCCGGTTTTGATTAAAATCCTACTTGTGTTTTAATCTTTACGTACTTATTTATTCTTGTCATAATCTGCTTGTATTGTTTTTGATTGCCTACATGTTTGTTTCACTTTCTTTAAACTGTGCTTTTACAGCACAAACACACACACACACACACACACACGCACACGCACACGCACACGCACACACAGACACACAATGCATATTGATGCAATGATTACTCAAGGGGTTTGTTAGAGGTTCACAAACGACTTGAATGACTCCATCTCGCTGTGGTCTGTGACACACATACACACAAACACACACACACACACACACACACACACACACACACACACACACACACACACACACACACACACACACACACACACACACACACACACACACACACACACACACACACGTATCCTCTGTCCAGGCCCATAAGTAATCCTCTTAATTAAGAAAGAAAAAAAAAGTTACTAACTAAGGAAATGGATTTAATTAGCCTGATCTTAGCCCAGGAACAAATACGAGACACACACACACACACACACACACACATCTACATACACACACACAGTGAAAATACTCAAGCCTCTTTTATCCTTGCTAATGGCTTGAGTGACTCAGAGTCTTTCTCATTTAGACTATCAATAATATGCTGATTACATGCATCCTCCAGTCTCCTTTATCAGAGCACGGAGGGACTCTCTGGGGTTTCAGGGGTGGGATTGTCTAGCAGCATGACCTTATCTGTTAAAATAGACCTTCTGATCGTTTGGCTGGGAAAGCAGAAGAAGCCTAATTTTGCTGTGCCTTTGGCTTTTTTTTCTCTTGTTCTTTAAAGTCTATCTTATCAAAGAGGCCACACACGTTACACGGGGAGGAATTACCTATGAGCTTGAAGGAGTTTATAGAGCTGAGATAATAGACCGTGGAGTGGGTGACAGCGGGGCTTTCTGCTTTTCTGATTGTGTTCTTCTAAACATTACAGCTTAGTGAGTTCACATAAATTCCCGCCTGCTGGAGAAACATCTGTAAATATTTGAAGTTACATTAAATAGAATAGCATTTCATTATTTTCAGGGTATTTAAAAGGGTTATTTCTAACCTAATATGATGCAAACAAAATCTAAGTTCTGGGGCTTGATAAAGTTTTGTTTTATTAGCAAGCAGGGGAGCTTAACTTACACTGTATTTGACATGCAAATAAACCAAATTTTTAATTTCTGTCTGGTTCTTTTGAGCTTCAAAAGTTTGAAGTTGAACCACTTTCTTTGTTTAGAGACAAGATATAATGGAAAAATAAACACAATCGTTTTACAATGAGGGCTTTGGGTAGCATTGTTGCCATGCAGCAAGAAGGCTCTGGGTTCGATTCCACCTTGGGTCTTTCTGCAAGGAGTTTGCATGTTCTCCCTGTGCATGTGTGGGTTCTCTCCGGGTACTCTGGCATCCTCCCACAGCCTGTTAGGCTGATTGGGCACTCTAAATTGTCCTTTGGTGTAAGTGTGTGTATGAGTGGCTGTTTGTCCTCTATGTCTCTGTGTTCCCCTGCAATGGACTGGCGACCTGTCCAGGGTGCCTCTGCCTCTCGCCTGTTGTAAGCTGGACATAGGCGCCAGCAGACCCACCCGACCCCAATAGGGACAAGGGTGTATAGAAAGTGGATGGATGGATGTTTTACAATGAAGAAACTGTTATATATAAAGATGTCCAGTAAATGTCAGAATAAAGTGCTAAAGATGCATACATTTTTACTTTAACTTGCAAAGACAATATATCAAACATTCATATGCAAACAATCTCTACACCCAACAAAAAGCAGACAGGCTGTCTTCGTTAATTCTGATACACCTGAAAGAGGTTTCAGTTTCTTAAAAACTAACTATCAATACAGTCTTTTTAAAGTCAAACACATCAGTTTAAAATAGAAAATTTAGATTATCTCACAGAGTACAGAGCTCTTGTTTTGTTATCAATTGACATAGACAATGCAATTGTCAAAAAATTGTGGATTTTTTTCACAGTTCAGTTACAGTTAGTCAAAGTCAAATGTATTTATACAGCACATTTGAGCGACATGGCAATTTCATTGACCTGATAAAAACATAAACAAACAAACGAGTAATGGAAAGTTATCTTCGGCTTACTTTTAATCAAGGCAGCTACCAAAGTGTTTTTTAGCATTGAACCAGAATACCTGAACGATCTATATTAAATGTATTTTCAGCTATGAATATTATACTAATATACTAATGTCAAACATGGTCTTTTTTTTGTTCCTTTTTTTGTTGTTTTTTTGTTCTGTTCTACTTTGTTTACACATAAAATATTTCTATTCTGGAATCTCTCTTATATGATTACTAATTCAGTGTCAGATGTGCAGAGACCAATGCTGTATGAGGTGATGCTCCAACGTACACATCAGGGCTTTGTCCATATATTTTCGGATTTTCTTAAATATAACATCACGTTTTTCCCTTTTCCACTATAAAGAGGCGCCGATTGTTGTTTGTTCAACAAAAGGATAATAAAGTCAGACGGACAGGCGTCTGTCACACAGGCAGGAAGACAATAGGTCTGCGCTTTGACCTTCACTCTCTTCCTGTTGTATCAGACTGCGGGGTCGCTCCCAGAGGACCACAGAGGAAAGAGGTGGTCTGACCTGCGCAGCCACACCTTCACCTTCTACCCATAAAGCATCCCCACACGTCCCTCACGGGGGCTGCCATGCTCTCTCTGATCTCCTCTTGTCTATTGTGAGTTTTGTTTTTCCATATACGTTCTGAGGGACTATCTCAGCAACCTATGGCGCCATCAGATTGACCTTTTTGTGGTTTCTCTTATTTTCATAAGTCAAAATTTTGTGTGAGATGTTTGAGTTTGGTTATATTAAGTGGTAATTGCTTTAGAACATATATCTAAATAGGAAAATCACTGTTAAACTGATTACCCATGTGGTTAATTAGCCATTTGTATGCATTAAAGCACCTATACATTATAAGGGACACTGCTAGAGTTTCCTTGAACAAACTTTTCTCAAATTCACAGGTGATGTTAGTGAGGTTAGAGTGTGGCGTAAAAAAAAATAGAAAGTCTTGTGTGTTTTGTCGATGCATTATGTATCAAATAAAGTTTGCCTAGTGTATTGCGGAGGACAATATAACCTTAATGACTATAAATCGTGTTACTCAGTGAAGATAACAGAAAGCAGAACAAAGTTGTGAAGCAGAAGAAGGTAAGTTTTTTATTTGTTATTTTGTTTTGATGAGGATGAGGATGAAATAGACAACAAGAAGTAAACAAGAAGCTTGTTCCTTCGTGTTCCCAATGACAAATCGTTTACCAATGGTGGTTTAAGGGAAGACTTATGAGCTTTATGAAGGTTTAAAAACCTTTTAAAGACTATGGTTAGGGTTGGAAATAATCCAGATTAGTTGACAAATTAAAAAAAAATATCTTGATAGATCACCAGACGAATGAAATAATAATTTTCAGGCCCATTACCCAACTTGCTTTGGCCACTTCCACCAGTATCATTCAACATTAAACCCACTCACGAATTGTCAAAAGTGTTTTTTTGAACCAATGTTCTCAGTACTCCATTGCCCTCCACAACAATTGGATCTAAATAGAGCAACTTTGAATATTGGTTTAGATTAGTCTTGTTTTATTATTATTATCATGATTTATATTATTAGTTTTTTTTTTCTTTAGGTTATTTTCTAGTTTGGTTTAGTCTTTGGTTTTGTTCTTTTATGTGTTCTCTAGTTCCCCCTGCTCTGTCCCTCTTCTCTCTGTGTGATTTCCCTCATCATTATCACTCACATCTGTTTGTAATAATCTAATCATCATCTCCACCACTCCACCTCCTGCTCCTGAGTATTTAAGCCATTCACTCACAGCTGGATCGTCTGTTCACCCCCCCCGTCTCTCTGCTCCATCTGCTGCCGTTTCCTTACCGTCTCTCCGTAAGCCTTTCCCCTCCTGCTCTCTGGTTGCCCATCCTGGTTCTCTCTCCATCTTATTTCTCCTTTGGTCCCGTCCAGGTATTTACTTTGGTTTCTGTTTCCCTGTAGTCTCCGGTTTCCCATGCTTCCTCGCCCCTCTTGCTCTCCCCTGTTCTCTATCTCAGTTATTTTCCTTTATGGTATTGTTCTTTTGAGATCTACGGTGTCCCTCACTTTCTTATAAGGTTTATAAGTTATTTGCTCATTTGTTTAGCCCCTTTGTCGTCTCCTATTTTCGTTGTGTTTCTGATTAGTATTAGTATTTATTATTATTATTATTATTATTGTTATTATTTCGTCTGTTAGTTTATTTCCCCTTCCTGTGTTCTTACGCTGGTTTGTTTATTTCGATTGTTTTGTTTATTCACGTTTGTAGTCCCCGTGTCCGGTTTCAGTTCTCTGTTTGTTTACGTTCCCGTTTCCGCTTGCCTTGTTCCAGTTTATGTTCTGTTCATTATTCTTCCCCACAATAAATTATTTATCCTCGCAATTCCACTTCTGCTCGAGTCATTGATCGCAACCTGACAGAATGACAATAGAACCTTTCCTGAGACAATTTTTTTCTATTTCATTGTATAGTAAAAATATGTTTTTATTTTTTATTTTTTTTAATCTTCTCCTAATTCACTGACATATCCAAATTCTATAGGGTTTCACGGATTATTTTTAGACATATCAGTTCGCTTTCATACAAACAGTAAGCAACTTTCGGGTTCCATGATAACGTATCCTGTCATGTTTTAAGAGTACTTTTCTTTTTAACAAAGTAATATTAGTGCTTTATTCATGTCACCATTGAAATATAGGAATTTTAAAAAAATGGAGCAATATGTAAAGAGAGACAAACACCAACCTTGCTTTTTAAGAGCTTTTTTCTAAGTTTGCTTCGGATCTCCCCATCTCTCTATTGTTTTGGTACTACAATATTTGCCCTATCTACATCGCAGCAGCACTTAAATTTAACCACTAGAGGGATAAGTAATGGTTCATTTGGTTTTTAAGGATGAGGAATAAAACAATTTCGAAGAAAAACATCAATTTGGCAGCTTTACTTCCACAGAACAGGCTGTTTCCATGGCAACGCTAACGCATCACATCAAAGCCCTTTATGACATCACGACACTCGGTGATGTCATAAGAAGCTCACCTTGGATCCTGACAGTTCTTCCTCACACGCTCACTTGTCGCAGCAACAGCGAAGCCCCTCTTGGTGCGATCAGACCGGAGACGTAATTTCCCCTTATTTACTAAAATGGAATTTAAGAAAAGCGTCTACGCCACGGAGAAAACCAGGTTTGTCTTGGAGGATTACCAGACAAAGCCGAAAACTACAATTAAGGAACAAGACCGTTACATCAGCGGTCTCAAATTACCCAAGATCAAAGGAGTCCTGTACGACCTGAAGGACAATTTTAATCGTGAATGTGGGAGAGACTTCACAAACTCCATGCTGGGACCCAGTGCCGAAACTGTAATCATACCGCAGCTGAAACCAAAAAATGATTCAAAATATGGAGTTTACAGTGAAAAAGTCTTTGTCCCGGTACCACCAAGAAACATCAAACCAAACCGTTTAACTGCGGTGAGGAGGAATGTGTTTCCCAGAAATCCTAATCCTAGAACGAAGCAGCAACAGGCCGGATTCGATCAGAAGGACGCGTTTGCTTTCGGGGAACAGACAGACAGCAGACAGACGGTGGAAAACCAAGTTAATGCTGTCCCGCCAAAGCCACACCACAGCGAGACTGACTCCGAGAGCAAGATAAAACAAGGCGCCGAGCAGAAACTGTGTCCAGAATACGAGAAGTTAATCAAACAGCTTCAGCAGGAGGTCAAACTACTTCGCATGGAGAACGTAGAGCGAGGGAAAACCATCATCCATCTCCAGGATGAGGTGGAGAAGTCCAACAGCAAGCTGAAAAGCATGGTCTCTGACAATTTAAAGAAACAAGAAAAGCTCGACCAGTTTCAGGAGAATCTTAAAACTGCTATAAGATCTCTTAAGGACCAGGACGCCAAACACAAAACCCAAAACGAGACCCTCAAAAAGGAAGCTTTCGACATGAGGACCAAACTGAGAAAAACAGAAGAACGTCAGGCAAAAGCCGAGCTGGCCTCCCAAAGCTTGGAGCAGAAGCTTCATAAGGAGAAAGAGTCGCTTGGCACGTTCGTGGAGAAGCACGCAAAGGATGCCGCCAACCATCGGCAGGAACTTCAAAGCGCGCTCCAAAATCTTCGAGACCAGAACGCGAAACACAAGGACGACAAGAAGCCGCTACTGGGGGAAATCCGTGAACTGAAGGCCAAGCTGAGCAAAAGCGAAGAACTCCGGGCCAAAACGGAGCTCGGTGTTCAGAGCCTGAGGGAGGAGCTTCAGAAAAACAAAGAGTATCTGCTCAAGCTCACCACGCAGTGTTCAAGAGATTCCGGTGACCTGAAGAAGGAACTTCAAACCGCACTTCAAAATCTGGGAGAACAGGATGCGAAACACAAGGAGAAGAAGAAGGTTCTGCAAAGTGAAGTGCAGGAACTGAAAGCCAAAGTGGCCAAGAGCGAAGAACTCAAGGCGTCGGCGGAGCTCAGCGCTCGCTGCTTGAAGAAGGAGCTGCAGAGAACCAGGGAGTCGTTTGCCGAGGTGATGCAGAAGAAGAAGACCAAGATGGAAAACAAGAAAAACGCTCAGCAGAAATCTAAAGAAGGGAAAACGTCTGCGGTGGAGAAAAAGGAGAAGGCCGGCGAAGCCCAAAGAGCAGAAGAGGTGGAAAAAGAGAACTCGCCGGTCCAGGACAGAATGAAGGCCGTGGAAAACACGGCCGGCAATCAGCCGCTGCCGATGGAGGAGAAAGGGAAACCAACCGTGGCGAAGAGTTTAAAAAAGAAGAAGAAAAGAGTTTTGTAAATGATTTACATGATTGGGAACTGTTGAAATAGATTTTGTTTTATAATGGGGGTTAGGTTAAATTTTGTCAGAATCAATTTTTCTATACATAACTACAATAAGGTGTCTATTTAAATAATTTTTTTCTCACAAGTAAATAATGCTTACATACACATTAAAAACGGTGTTGCTATGTAAGCCTGTGAGGGTTTTTCCCCGGGGGCTCCGGTTTCACCTGAAAAGAAACGAAACACACCAACAACAACAATCAAAATTGATTGGCTTATTTTCTTATTATAATTTCCATGAGCCCCTTCAACCCAATCATGTGAGACTGAAATAGTAATGAATGAACAGGGACATTTCTTTCTTTAAAAAAAAATTAACAAAATCAATAAACTCGTGACTTTTCTATGATGATCGGTAAATAAAAACTGTCAGACATTTACAACATGTACATATATTTGCCAAACACCTTGTGTGACAGTGCAAGTCATCTGGTGAAGATAATGACTCTTACCTTTCTTTAAACCTTGTCAAACTTGGCTAAACAATATCTACAATCTGACACCAACTATGTTCAAGTTTTAGCCCAATGAATTGATAGATAGATAGATAGATAGAGAGATAGATAGATAGATAGATAGATAGATAGATAGAACACGGAGTCATAGAAGGGAGATCATACTCATAGAAATCAGAGTTGTGTTCACAAAACTTGGTTTGCACTCACAGACTCGAGAATATTCCACTAAAGTTTTGGGTGCAAGAACTTTATTGACATTTAAATAGGAATACAAATCAAATCAAAATCAATCAAAAATACTTAATTTACCCCAGAGGGAAATTGAATAGTGTTGGAGTATTTAATTTAACTGAGGAGTTGTTATAGATGGTGATGGATGTGGGCAGGAAAGATCTTCTGTAGAGGTCTGTTTTATAACTAAGCTTGAGAGACTCTGTTGTCTCATGAGGAGGATGTTCAGGGTTGTCCATGATTTTCTTGATTTGTATATAAAATCCTTCTCTCCATCATAACTCCAGAGATTCCACATGTGTCCCCAGGACAAACCCAGCCTTCTTCATCTGGTTGCTGAGACGAGATGACACTCTCAACAACAGACTCATAGCAGATCTGCAACATCTTGCATATCTGCAACATCTATCTGGCTATCTGCTTTGCAGAGATCTCGACCTCAAGCGTCAGTTCATGTCGTTTGAAGAAATCTGTCTCCGGTCGAGATACACGATCCGGGAAGCAACAGGTCACAGAGCGAACGTGAAGGGTTTCTTGGAAGTTAGCGCTCCCCTTCGAACATGCCAACAGCACAATATGCTGAACCTCTCTGACCCGTACGCCCACCGTCACAGGAGAAAATCACAACAAATAGAGAATCCAGGAAGCGTTGGCATCAGGGAAGTGAACACAGCTGTGAGGTGGGAGTAGTGAACCCAACGCCTTCCTTTAAAGTACCAGGAGGATAACCGCAACAAAAGGCTCCTTTTCCCATTTATTCCCACCTTAGATGTGGGTTTTTCATTGTTTGCATGAAAATATCCCTGCCTTCATGTGGGATTTTAGGCCTACTTGTGCCGTGTCTTGATGACGGCGTGCTCAACATCGTTTGAACCCGGCTCTCAGGTGAACAAAAAAGGAGCCGGGGACAAAGAGATGAGAAAAGAGCAGCTATCTCGCCGCTCTCGTTTATAGACTCTAATGCTCCCTCATTTGTCTTGCAGAGCGTGACCTTTAATCCTGATTGGCACGCCCAAAGTGCCAAAACACATGGCACCCAAACAAACTCCTTTATCATTCAGAAAAACGCCCGGAGCTATCGGCCTGAATAAATAAGTCCCCCTCTTATCTCTCAGAGCAAAACTGGATAAGCACTCTCACCGGGTACGGGATGGAGGAAGCTGTCATCACCTCTATTTTGGTTTTGCTTCAGCCTCACACAGAGACAGATTCCTGTTTTTTCCTCTCAGATCCATCCTCCCTTGCTTTTTAGCTCCCCGGAGAGTCATTTGCCCTCCATGTGCGTGAGACTTATGAGTCCTACCTTGCCATCCATACATGATTCCATCCTTCCTGCTTGTCTCCGGCGCCGGTGCCTATATCTTTCTGCCACGCTGCAGAATTTTCCAGGTTAGGAAAAGAAAAACAGGATTTTTGAGCTTTTAAAAAGCTCTTTAAGACATATTTGTGCAACATAGCAGCCTTTTTTCTCTCTCTTTTCTCTTTTTTTCCTGCTTTAACACCTGTAGCTGCCCCACTTTTACCAGACGTCTAGTTTTTCTAAACATCCACATGATTTGGAGATTCATACTGTTTGCACAAAACCTTCATGCCCAACTGAAAGAGTGCAAAAATCAAGCCACTCACGTATCACGGCTCCACATCTCTGCTGACATTTGTTGTGTTAACATTTGTATTCCGTGCAGGCCGAGACCAATTCGTCAAGAATAACAAGACTCGGCTTTGATGATGTGTGCCTCCATGAAGATTCTGTTTCAGTGCTTTTTCTTGCAGGCGAGAGGGGCTGGCACAACAGCGGCTCTCAGGAGTAGAACAACATTGCCACCTGCATCTAAAGGAAATCCCAACATCATCTTTACTTTCATAACCCGGTTGACACACTTGGTTGCCTGAAAACCCCAGATTAAAATGTGTTTGTAGGTTTTTATGTGACAGAGCATCATAAACAAAAGCATGGATATGAAGTTTCGATGTACTTCTTGTTTATCCGTAGGGTTGCCTGGATTTGCTGCTTGGCAGACATGATCACAATTTCAGTGTGTTCATTATCTAAACAAAAAAACAAAAACAAGACAAGACTGTTGGAATGCAATACATGGCAGAACTTTAAATGTTAGAAGCCGTACACGCTTAAAATATACGGGTCCTTTGGATGAACCTTTAACGCTCCCATAACTAAAACGTAATACCTGTTTTTAGATGCTGAGATGTTAAAGCAAGGTTAGGATGTAAAAAGAGAAAGAACAGAGTGTGGAAAACTGAGTGTATCATAATTGATGTAGTCGTCACAACATTCAGCATTAAGCTGATAATTATTGACATGAAATGAAAAATCTGGAGCACATTCATGTAAGAGTACTGCCTTGTAAAAGTTCAGACCTTAATCCAAACCAGGCTTACAGTCAAGCGTTGAAGGCGATCTCCACCTAGTCTGATTGAGTTAGTTTACTGACGTACTCTTTAGCTTGCTTCTACAAGCTCCTCGTGTCCCTTACGTCCCTAACAGAGCACTTCGCTCTCAGACTGCAGGTTTACTGGTGGTTCCTAGAATCTCTAAAAGCAGAATGGGAGGCAGATCTTTCAGTTATCAGGCTCCAGCTTTAGTCCGTGAGGCAGACACCCTGTCTAGTTTCAAATCTAGGCTTAAAACATTCCTGTTTGATAAAGTTTATAGTTAGGAAGAGGTAGAGAAGACAGCCTAATCCAGCTGGGGGAAGAACTCAGTCTAGACAGACGGTTCTCCTTTGCTCTACCTTCTGCATGTCTCACTCTACAGGGTTATTTAAGTTATTTCTATAGTTATGCTGCTATAGGCTTAGACTGCTGGAGGACAATCTGACCACATAAACCATTGTTTCTGTCTGCTGATTCCAGAGGAGTGAATGATGCAAGTCAATGACTCGATGTAATCTGCTGGGGTTCTTTAGATTGGAAACTTTTTCAAACAGATTTGTGATGATGCATCTTGGACTTTGATTGATTTTCTTGTAAAGTGACTTGAGACGACATCTGTTGTAAATTGCGCCATATAAATAAACTGATTCTTGACATTGTAAGTATCTACAACATCTCCTTTATTGAACCTTATTATGCACTTTTGGACATTATGGGCTGTAGCTTTTATTTTAAACCTGCCAATTTTGTTGCAAGATTTCCTATTAAATGTACAGAAATAATTGTCTATCCTGTGCAGCGTTTACTTCTGGTAGCAAAAAAAAAGAATAGAAATTATTTACTCTATAAGTTGAGTCATGCAAAAATAAATCTTGTGTCACATTAATTGACAAGTTGCAATAATTTATTTTCCCTTTGGGATAAAAATAGAGTATTTTTGATTGATTTGGATTGATTTGATAATGTTGCATCATTTTATTGTAATAGAAATGTCACAGGCATTCTACATTATGCCCACTAGATAGTGCTGTCCAACTACTTTTGAACACCTTTTGCATTGCCATTCAATACATATTAAAGTTGGTTTTTAATATCTCTCTGTTTGTTCTAATGAAAAGATATTGCATTCATTATTGGCAAAAAAACTGACCTACACTCCGACTTTTAACTAAACATTTTACAGACAGCGGCTTAATTGTGCCTCAGAGCGTGGGCATGCTTTGTTTAACTGGATTGAAGTTGAACTGAACCATGCTTGCAGGTCAGGGGGTCAAGCCAAGTGTCTGTGTGCAAACAAGTGTTGGGAGTGTGTGTTTTGTTTTAACTGATCCAGCCCCTAGCAATGTGTTTGTGAACAAACATCCGCTGAACCGCTGCCCACTCTCACCCAGAAATACATTTCTGCTGCAAATCACACAGCAAATAAATCACCATGGTTACAGTAATGTAATAATTGCTGTACTTGAGGTAGACTTTGACTGATAGGGCTTGGAGACCTACACGGAAATTATTCTGTTTAGTGAGGAAATCAAAAGGTTTAAAAGGTTTATTTTTATTTTTATTATTCGATGGTACAGAAAACAAAAATATATTAGGGAATATCTTGCTCTGATGACTTAATAGGGGACATTTTAAGTCGTTCTGAGTTTTGGTTCGAACTGAAAAGTATGTCAAATATGCAAATATTAATATTAAAAGAGGGATCTTTAGTTTTTTTTCTCTTAACTGTACTGCTAGTATCTTGATCGGTTAACATTCAAGGACAGAACACACACATTATTCATTAATAGTGTTTAAAAAACAGGGAGAAATCAATCAATTATTGTGTGTAATTAGCTTACTCCTCTGTGATCTTTAATGCATTATTGAATATTTCAAAGCAGTCTCAATCCTTGGGGCTAAGTGGCCGCCAAGTAGGAGTGACGGGGCCAGATGAAGGGCGGATTGGCCACTATGGCGTCTGGGTCGACTTCGTGGCCTTGTGTAAACCTGCAGCTCATGAATAATATATATTCCTCTACTGTATTTGGAAGCGCTTTTGATCGTAGTTGGAGGAGGACGACTAAGCCTTCATCATTGATTTTAGACAGACAATTCATCGCAATCAACCCTTGATGGACACTAACAGTCGGGGGGGGGGGGGGGGGG
>JAVLVB010000746.1:1990569-2013845 GCA_032876305.1 Orestias chungarensis | reverse complement strand
AAGTGGTCAGATTGTCCTCCAGCAGTCTAAGCCTATAGCAGCATAACTATAGAAAAACTTAAATAACTTAACCCTATAGAGTGAGACATGAAGAAGGTAGAGCAAAGGAGAACCGTCTGTCAAGACTGAGTTCCTCCCCCAACCGGATTAGGCTGTCTTCTCTACCTCTTCCTAACTATAAACTTTATCAAACAGGAATATTTTAAGCCTAGATTTGAAACTAGACAGGTTGTCTGCCTCACGGACTAAAGCTGGAAGCTGGTTCCACAGGAGAGGAGCCTGATAACTGAAAGATCTGCCTCCCATTGTGCTTTTAGAGATTCTAGGAACCACCAGTAAACCTGCAGTCTGAGAGCGAAGTGCTCTGTTAGGGACATAAGGAGTAATCAGGTCTCTGACATATGATGGAGCTTGATTAGTGAGGGCTTTATATGTCAAAAGAAGAATCTTAAAATCTATTCTAAGTTTGACCCGAGCCCATTGTCTGAGGCCATGAGAATATAATTTGTGACTTTAAAGAGAGCTGTCTCAGTGCTATGATGAGCTCTGAAACCTGACTGAAATTCTTCAAATTGGTCATTATTCCTCAAATGCTCTCTTAGTTGATTAACAACATTTTTTTCAATGATTTTAGATAAAAAAGGAAGATTAGATATGGGTCTGTAATTTATTAAGTCTTCTTGATCAAGAGAAGGTTTCTTAAGTAGGGGTTTTATTACAGCTACCTTAAGAGCCTCTGGTACATAACTATTCACTAATGACAAATTAATCATATCCAAAATGGGGGTAACAATAATAGGAAATACTTCTTTAAATAATTTTGTTGGGATTGGATCCATCATACAAGTTGAAGGCTTAGATGAAGAAAATATTTTTGAAAGCTCAGAAGGCCCAACTGGAACAAAACACTTCAAACAGAGATCCAGCTCCAGGGCCACATTCAGTGCCTCATTGCTTACTGAGGTAGTAGTTATGTTTGGTAGGATGCCATCAATTTTAGTTTTAATAGATTAAATTTTGTTAATAAAGAATTCCATAAAGTCATTACAGCTAAGAGCTGGAGGAATGGATGGCACAACAGAGTTTTAATTTCTCGTAAGCTTGGCAACTGTATTAAAAAGAAACCTAGGATTGTTCTTATTCTCCTCTATTAATAATGTAAAATATGCAGATCTAGCTTGGCGAAGGGTCCTTTAATACAGAAGCACGCTGTTTTTCCAGGATAAATAGGACTCCTCTAAAAGTGAAAACCATTTCTTCTTCAATTTTCTGGTGTTCTCTTTCAAGGTACGAAGTTCTGAATTAAACCAGGGGGCAAACCTCCCATGAATAATCACTTTCCTTTTTATGTTGTCTAATGTAATACGCAATGAGGACGTAATACTATGAACACCGGCATCTATTTGTGTAGGGCATTACATTAATTTGCTGCCCTCCACTGTGTTTCTCTGAAATACTGAAGAAATTAAAGGTGGAATGGATTCTTTAAAGGTTGTAACATCATTTTCTGATAGACACCTACTATAAAGACATTTTCTTTCAGATTTTGAGGACTCAGTAAAAAAAAACTCAAAAGTTATCAAAAAAGGTCAGAAAGGAGAGGGTTATTATGCAGTACTATAACTTTTTCACTCTCAATGCCATAAGCCAGCACAGGGTCTAAAGTGTGACCAAGAGAATGGGTAGGGATCTCCCACTATAATGATCTTATCAGTGTTTAACACTAATTCAGATAAATAAATCTGAGATCTGATCTATAAACTCAGAGTAAAGACCTGGAGGACGATAAAATAACAAACAGAAGTGCTTTAATTCCTTTAGAAGTTGGATGAGGAAGGCTAAGGTTTGAATGTTCAAAAGAACTATACCTATAAGTCGGCTTGTGATTAATTAATAAATCTGATTGAAAAATGCTTCCTACTCCTGTATTTGATATTTGATATATGTAACCATATATCAAATATTTCTATTTTAGTTCTCGACCATGCATTTTAACAAGGCTCCTATAGGCTCTTTAGAGGACAATGAGATCCATATTAATGTTTTTAATGCCAGATGTATAAAATAAAGCGCACAAACTACTTGGAAACCTCCATTTAAAGATTTATTTGTTAACTTTCCTGCCCTACCTGGTTTCTGTCTGCTGGTAAGCTAACCTTGGTTTGCGCACAGTTTTACTTTTATCACACTTCCAGTTGTTTTGACGTTTAATTTCTGCCCTCACTGTATTTGCAGTAGGGATAGTCAAAGTAAGCAGATACTTACTTATAAACAGATATTTACATTTACAGATACTATGTTTTTTATTGTGCATACTGAATGAAGTAAGTTGTTTTTCATAGGTTAATTACTATCATACACTGCAAAAAAGCATTTTGGAGTCCTCATTTTATTATCTGTGTAATATCCAGGTTTATTATTCACCTTCATGATTTACTTAATAAGTTTCACAACAATAAACACCCTCACTTGCAGCTTACGTTCCTGCGTTCTGCGGCATTAAACCCTTTATGCTGATGCGCACCCAGTTGCCTTCCAAATGGCTCCTCTTCTTGTTTCATTGCTGCTGCCTGAAAGCATTTAGGGATGATTTTGTTTAATGATAGTAGAGGCACATTCAATCAGTCATTACTCAGAACCTGTGATTAGTGAAACGACCATCAAAGAGCACAGTGGGGGAGTAAACTACCCAGGTGATCTGCCGACAATCAGTCAAATGGACTAAATCTGGGTGAGTTTTGGTATTTCAAATTTTGTATTCAACTCCTTTTATTATGGTTACTGAACCAAACACTTAGTCTAAACCCTTAGCTTTACAGAACCTTAAATCGGACTACATTAAAACAGCGACCCATTCAGAAGGTTAGTGGGCGTTCTGGAGAAGGTCCTAAATAGAATAGCTAAACAATTGCACAGAGGCACACACAGGCATTTTTTAAATGGAGCTTTATATCAGCCATAAGCTCTTTCCATTAAAGCTGTGCTGTATTAAGCATTTGGGCTGAAAGCTTTCATAATCAGGTGTGCTCTGATTAGGTGTTCAGGGACGTTCAAATCGATACTGCCCTTGGGGAGACAGCGTTGCCGACGTTGTGGGTTTTGTGAGCCGAAAGGACCACAGAATCAGAACTTTTGCTCCCTCCCGACTGTGTTTGCAGACCACACATTTTCCTGGTCTGTTTACGGTTGTCTGTCTGCAGGGATAACATCTTCCTTACTGTGCTGCCTTTAACTTGAGAGGAACTAGCACCCGGAGTCCTGCAGACTCTGCGGCTGTTTTTCTGCTTGACGCCTCCTCATCTGAACCCGAGGTCCTCAGCATAGACTGTTTCTGCCACCGATGTAGAGTCCTAACCCATTAACAAACAGCACACAAACAAAGATGCCCTGCTTTGCTGCTTCTTTGCACAAGTGCTATGTTCAAATGGCGTTTTATTGAGATGGACAGCGTATTCTGCATGTTTCTGTTTCACCTCCTCATGCGTGATTGCTTTGTGCATATTCTGTTTGTTTGCAAGCGAGTAGGTGTTTCTTTTTTGTGTGTGCAAATGCCTCCTCTGCAACTGGATCAATACGTTAGGTCTTGGGGGTTGGGGCTGAACTTGACCTATGTTAGCAGTTTTTTTTTATAATCACTGGTGTCTTGGAAAATTCTTTGCGGCAGTGTTGTTCAGCGATTTCCTCTGCCCTCCACCCAAAATGCTATTTTTTTTTTCTCTTCTACATTTTTGCATCCTCACAAACTGTGGTGCTGTTATTCCTGATGGCATTCCTTTTCAGCTGGCCTTGGCTGCGCTCATTGTGTGCTTGATAGGTAGCGCATGGCGTGGTCACCCGCCAGTGGGGCTAAATCTGTGTCCCTATCTGCTCATTCTTTGGATATTTGTGACTTGCTCCTTGTTAACTTGTCGTCCTCCTCGCTCACAGAGTTTCAAAGGTTATTTTTTTTTCATCATTGTTAGTTTCAGACAAAGCAGGCAAATATTCAAGGATCATGTTCTTTGATTTCTTTAGTGCATTTAACACAATTGAGCCTTTGCTAAGAGACAAACTAAAGGAGACTATGCGCAATTGCTCAGTTCTGTTTTTTTGTCCACCTTTAAGACAAATAAGGTACTTTTAACAGCAGTATCACATCTGCCTCTTCACCAAAACATAAACATAATCAAAGCAAATCGAAACCCAAGCTTTTTGATATTGACAAGCAATGATGCTTTATTTAGTTTGATATCGTGAGGAATCACAGTTTATGTTCAATCAAATTTCCCCTTGTTAGACAAACATAAATTCAAAATTTAAGTTCAAAGCTAGACTGTATCGCAGGGGAGATTTTAGTTGCACAATGACTAACTAAATTTATTCAGGTATTGGCTTCATTTTCTTATTTTAGCTATTCACTCCTCTATGCTGTTATATTTTTAGACCGTCTTACTCTCATTTATCTATTCTTTAACCACATGGTGCATCAATCCTAGTCTGCAGACACACCCCAATAGTTTTAAATCCAACCATGACTCCCTGTTGTGTAGCAAATGCTTACAAGTAAGTTTGCATTTATCTAGCTCATCACTAAAAAAAAATTAAATCAGATAATTGCCACATAAAACTAAATCTTTTTTTGCCTTCAAAAGAGTTTTTTTCTGTTGAAGCAGGCAAAGGTTCTAAATGGTTGATATATATGATAATTAGGGATTTGCAAATACAACTGTTTCTCTTCTTGTACAATATCAGCATGAATCATACAAATTTTAATTACCTTTGTAGTGTAACATGTTAAAAAACTTTTTATTATTGGTCAATATGTTACATAAATATTAAACCTTCTTCAAAGAAAGAAAGTTCTACAATGGAATAAAAATAAATAAAAAAAGACAAATTTTGCACTGATGCTAAGGATCAAACAATTGATTAGACTGCTTGTTTTGGAGCACTGATCAATCAATCAATCAATTTTATATACTTTATTTATCCCAAAGGGAAATTATCTGACATATCTGAGGTTTTGGATGTAGCTAGATATAATCCGATAGTAGTTTTTGAGTTGATGTCCGATTAAGACACACCTTACATCGCCTTTCTTGTGAGCCATGCGTCAGTCTCTGCATGTACATGCAAACATATTCAAACATATCCAGCAATCAACCAACTTAAAATATGCGTTAAAAACTTGTTGCCTTAAGCAATGGCTAGTTGTCAGTTCGAGGCTAAAAATGAATTGCTGTAACACAGACCGCTACAGGAGATCTTCCCTGCTGACAGCCAATTACCATCTACAACAACTCTACATAATAATCTGTATAATATTAAGATCAACAAATACTTTTTTTTATATCATATGTTATTTATTATTTATGTAAAACAAAAATAAAGTGTAAATATATCCTATTTATTTATTTGAATGTGTTTTATAACCAGTTAATAAATCACTGGAGCCATCTTTCCCCTCCAGTGAGATTCACTGTTGTCTCCTAGCAACAACAGCCCTCCTCCCCTTCCTTTCTGTAGACTGTACCACTTGTACTTTGGTGGGGCGGGGGTTCTTCTCACAAAATGTATATATTTATGCGCAAAACAAGTAATATCTAGAATACTTTATTTAAGTTACACTTTTTAACATTCTAAACCTCAAGTTTTAAACAATTTATAATAAACATTTATTTTTGGTTGAATATTAACAGTGGCCTCTCCACGGAGGGCGAGAAGTGGACTTTACCTCGAACTGTCAAAATTCGCTTGTTGCTTTCAACGTTTAAAAGTAGTTAGCGAGCTAGCGAGCTAGCATGTAGCGGGGTCACAGACACCGCTCTCATATTTGTTATTTTCATTTAAAGAAATAAAAAAAAGAGGGTGGGGATGGTAAACAGAAATAATAATAATAAAAAAAAAAGTTTGAACAGCGTCAGGAGAAGACAGGCGCTGCTGTGTCGTGAGTCGCCGTGGGTCTCCAGCCGTTAGGCTGAACCGCAGCTGGATGTGACAGGTAATCTGCAGGTAAGCTAACCCCAGCGGCTAGCGTTAGCATCCCGCGCCTCCTGCGGGTTTTCGTTGAAAGGTAAATGTAGCACCCACGCCAGGACTACACGGGTGGGTGCGGGGTTCGCTTTAACGAATATGAATGCATAATAACGCGGTGGTTATCGTTTCTAAAGTAAGTTTTGCTTGTTAATAATCTATAAACTCCCTCACATGCGGTTTTTGAAGTTTGTTCGGCAAAACGACTTTAGTAAAAACGCAAAGATTCACACATAAAACATTATTTTTTCTTATTTTTCGAAAAGTGGGGTTATAGATGCTGGTTTATGTGGATCTCCTGTAGCGGTCTGTATTCCAGCGGTGTTATTAACTAACCTGAAGACTCAGTGTTGTAATCTAATAGAGTATTTAACATTTTGGGGGTATATTTGGCACAATTTCATCTCCAAATATGGGGTGTAAAATAATTCATACTTGGTCTCAGTTAAGCAGACTTTCATATTATATTATTCTACTACTTTAAGTAATTGTGTAACTAATTGCCCTGCAGTAAAGGTTAGACAGTCTTCTGCTTGGTACTGTAGAGTTATACGTAGGTAGTGTGGATAAACATGAATTCATTAGTTATTGCTCTCTTGGAAACACTCTTGATTAGAAACTCTTGGCTCCTTAAGGCTCTTATTAATTTGACTGTTCTTTAAGAAGCCTTGCAATAATCCCTTTAAGATATAATACTTTTGTATTGATGGATGTTTGTTATTTAAAATCGTACTTTCTTATTTTACCTTGTTTTTAAACTTTGTCTCAATTTTATTTATGTATTTTTACCAACCTTTATAGGTGTTTACATCATTTCAGTCGGCATCTTTTACAATTGGACCAAAACGATGTCAGCTTTCCGTTTGATTCCTTTAAAAGCAAATGATTAATATTTTACATTTTTTTGCCTGAGATGAATGTTCCCTTTCATTCGTAAAGAGTGAAAACAAAAATTGAAATTAGTAGCTGCACTGTCAGTCAAATCAGAATAAGCATCAAGCGGAAGGAAGCGACACCCCTTTGCCACTTGATATTTGATTATGGCTAATAATAGAAAAAAGACAGCTGCCTTTTCATTGATCTGTCTTCGCCGCCCTATTTCTGAGCCCTGCCTTTTTTTTCTCCCCCCCTCTAGTATCACGTTAGCCATTTGCTATTTCACACACAGCTTCTACCTGTCAGTCTTTATTTTCTGTAATATAGTTGCAGGTTTTTGTGTGTGTGTGTAAACGCAGTTCAGCGTGAGCAGGGCGAGTTGTTTGGGGTCAAAAAGGACGGATAACAGGAGGGGAGGGGACTCAACGAGGGAAGGAAGTAGCCGAACTGGTTCGTCTGCCACGCTTTTGTTTGTTTTCCTGTCGGACAAATCCGAGATCTGTGGTTGGAGAACGGTGACAAGCACCAGTCGTGTTCCTCTATAATGCGGTTACAGATGAGTTAGATATTTATCACCGGGTGTAAGTTGACACTGCCTTCGGCGTCATGCTTAATGTTTGGGCTTGTTTGTGTGCTGATGGCCGCGCTGTCGTCACCGTCTTGTTTGCAGACGTTACCTCCTTTCTATCCCAGTGACATTTCAACCTATCATTAGATTATAAGCACATCTGTAGATTTGTGTAGAAGTGTTCCTGTATATGTACTGACAATAAAACCACACACTTTCTTGCAGTTTTTACAGATTAAAAGTAATTTGACAACACAAATTATTATTATATCTTCTAATAAAGCCCAGCACAACCAATTCAGAATTCAAATAATCAGTAAAAAGTGACGATTTGGGTGTAATTGTTGTGCTTTTAAAACCCCAGATGTATGTTACAAATTTTTCGTGAAGTGTTATTCCATTTTCATATTGAATAATTGATCCATCATCCAAAAATGTAAAGATACTAGCATGACTACAAGTAACAACGCATTTTTTTTCCCCATCTGAAAGTCAAAGGCTGTTTAAGGTAGAGCATTAATCCGATTCTCAGCCAAGAAGGTCCTTGTTTGTTTTTGAGGAACTTTTGAGATCCTCAGCTGAAATTAGGACCAAAGACTATAGCTAAACTCGTAAGGTGTATAAACAAGATATAAATGGAAAAAGAAATTGTTAACATGCACGCGTTGGTTGCTCCAATTATGCGCTTCAAGCTTGTAAGAGTTGATGGGAAGATGGATGGACCGGACAAGACAACCTGAACTGAGAGGTTCAGTGAGCCTGAGCTTTAATGACATGGTTTATATAAATAAAAACGTTAAATGAAGCTGCAGATGATGGTTTCACAAAGTATTGACTCGGGTGTGGCTGAAGATAAATGGATGCCACAATTTACACGTTAACCTGATAGAAAAATATTCCTGTAAGGTGCAAAAACATGTTAAAGACCAGAAAGTAAATAGACCTATTTATCATCCGGCTGCGACTCTTTCACAACCTTTGTGCGAAACAGAGAGAGATGGCCATAAAGAGAGAGAGAGACAGACAGGACAGCTGTTCTATTGAATCTGGATCGAAAAGTCATGAAGCAGGATCTCTGACTCATCAGTTCTGCCAGGCTCCAGTTTTCACGACCCCGTGCGATTTCCGGGCAGCGTGTCGTCATCCGGAGAGAGCAATGTCTCATTCTTTTTCTTCACATTATAGTTTTATGTTTCCCTAGCAATACTCAGCAACAGATACATTCATTTGTCAAACTAAATCGACTTGGCTGAAATAGAGCTTTGACAGATGAGGGATGAAGAGACGCCATGAGGAGGCAGAGAGAAAGAGGTGCTTAAGAGCCAAGGGATGCTGGGAGGATGTGGAGGAGAAGTGGGAGGGAGGGTGCAGGTGTAGTGCTCTGGTATCTTGCGGTGGCAGAACACAGACAAGGACACTGCTGATCTCCAGTATGCGGCTGCGCAAGCACTTCGATTACCGCCGTCTGCTGTGTGCTTTGTTTTCCTCCACGTCTTCCTAATAGACACTTCACGCACGCGTCCGGACGCTCAACGCCACGGCGCTCTCCGGGAGCTGAACGGGTGACGTTAAGCGGGGCATGAAATTGGGGAAATACCTTGTGAGATTAGCATTCGGTGGGGTTCAGACTGTAGGTGCGGGATCTGTCCTGTCAGTCAGATCCCGTCTCCCAATGATGAGGCAGCGAGAGCCGAGATTCAGGGCAGCCTGCATGTTATTGGCTGCTGTTGTTTAGAGGCAGGCTGGTGGGCAGGAAGGGGTTGGCTTTAGGGGTGTGTGTGTGTCATGTTGTCTGGAAGTGTTGGAGTCAAATAGTTTGAGTAGACAGTCTTTTTTTCTTCCTGCCTGCCTGCCTGCCTGCCTGCCTTCCTCGCTCGCTTTGCACTGCGGCTACCAGCGAAAACCCCCCTGCCCCCCGTGTAGGTATGGACCTCTGGCTGCAGCGCTCGGCAGCTCGCGAGGAATGACAACAGCTCATATGGTCGTTAACTCCACGCACTGAGGGCCGAAGGGAGAAACCGGGGTGCCTCCTGTGTTTGGGACTAGAATGCGACGCAGACTGAGCTCCAGAAGCAGGAAAAGAAACTGAGGTGGGAACGACTTGTCATTACAGTCTGGGCTTTTTGTAGATTTCATTTTTTTTGTTGTTTAGTTTTTTTTTCTCCCAGGACTTTTGCTGCAGTGTGCTGCATACCAGTCTGGGTGGGGAGCGACGTGAGGGAATGTTTTATCTGTGTGAGAGAAAGGGTGTGAGGCAGAAAAAAAAACAGGATAGAAAAATGTAGGAAGAGAGGGAGAAATCCATAGGAGCTCTGGGAGCTTACAGAGGTTTCCAGTCCCCTAATAGGACTTTCTCTTTCAACTCCTGGGAGGGGGGGAGCATTATCGCAGCAGTTAACTTGTCCCTCCCTCAACCTAAATATCAGGAGCTCCTTTTTATCACTTTTCCTTTTAGTAAAAACCCAGTTCATATTGGTGAAGTTCTTCTGGATGTTCCTGGACCTACATTTCCGCTGTGTGTCCAGATTTAGCTTTTCCACCCCGAAACCGCACTGGTTACAGAACTGGACGTCCAGAGCGGTGTCATGCGCCTGGCTGCAGATCCTGGGGGAAGAGGGTGTTTTCTAAACTGGAAACAACCGTCCCGGCCCTTCCTGTTAGGAAAAAACAGCGCACTGAATCACTGCCCCACCTCCAGATGAAATCTCACTTTAATTTGATCTTCAAATGACTTCCTCGTTAATGGGGAGGGAGGGGATTCAAGTGATTTCACTTCTAATTAGCTTCTTATTTTTAGCACTTCCTTTTTATATGACTTTTTAAACTTAATTGCATGTTTTATATTTATATTTCATTTTTTATTATTATTTTACTTTAAAAAAGTAAGTAGATTAAATTAAGGTGTTTATCCAGTTTTTTTAATTTTTATTACCATTAATTACCTTGGAAACCCTGTTAATCATCACATTTATCCGTTAAGCACAATTCATCTCCGGCAGACGACTGCTCTATTATTAGACATTGACTTTCCCGAGTCCCTTCAACTTACCAGGACGGACAAGAATGCTTTGGGAAAACAAATCTATTACAAGAGTGCCGGCAGTCATACAAGCTCAAAATTTTGCACCTTAACGAGCATTTCTACGCTAAAACAATGTAGACTATACCTATATCAGAGCCATGGACTATCTGGGTCACCCTTGTTTAGCTAAGGCTATTATGATATGGGGCTCACCTTCCTGCTGACTTTGGAAAATGCTCATAGCTTAGTCCTGGGATAGACTGCGTTGATCTCCCTCACCCTTCATTATACCTAATGGTACCTGATGGAATTGAAGTGAAGGATTCCTAGGTTAGCGAAGGCATTTCATAACCATCAGGAAACAAAATGTTTTCTTTTTCTATGTTCAGGCCCCCTATCTACATTGTCCACTTGTTCCTCTCGGCCATGCAAATTACCGTACGGCCGCCGTGAAATGGCAATACATCTTCTCTCCTGCGATCATTTGAATTTTTATTTTTAGCTTATCGTCCCTTCCGATCAAGCCCTGCACAGACATCAGTCTGATGGGTAACATGCTCGCTTTTCAGAGGTCGAGCCAATGACTTTCACCAGAGACACCCCAGTCTCGCTGACTCGCATTCAATTAGGCTGACTGACCAAGATAATGCCTTTGGCAGCTGGCCCTTAGTACGCGTCAGTAATCCACAAAGTACCGGTTCTGCGGCGGGTTTTCCTTCGCGTGTCTGTCTGGCTTGGCTGGTACGGGACACGTAGAATCTACTCCTACCTCCAGCTGTTTAGGTTTGGCTTTCTGCTGCTTATTTCTGGAACCACACATGAAGCTTTGTAGAGAGGTTCATGCAAAAACCTTTAAATAAAGACATCGTTCCTATTCCTCATTGGTTTTATTAATGTCATATGGAAACGCAGCATCCATCTGTCTATGGTGGCGAGGTTTGGGTGTCCCTACAATTCTGGAGAGGTTGATTGTTTGGGACTGGGATACAGCCTGAAGAAGCAACAGCAAGCTCCCTCCATAGGGGCTGATAGCAGGCAAATATGCAGGCAAGGGTCTGGGCTTTCTGTCTGTTAGAGCGGCTACTGTATGTGCAGTTTTGTCAAACGACAATTTTTGACTTTGCCAGGGTTTTTCTTTATACCACTCTTCTCCTCTTCTGCAGACTGGATGCGATCTGGCTCCCACTGTTTTCTCAACAGTTTTTATTTTTTCTTTGCAGACATTTTTTCCAAAAACGTGCCTTTCGTCAGACAAAAACATACCTTCCCCACCGCACGGGCCTACAGTAGCCTCATCAGTGTGGTTCAAAATATGCGGCCATGTTCCTACACGTTTCTTTATCTAACTCCCAACGGCGCTTCTAGCATCAGCCCTTAGTATTTGTTTTGGATATCTCTCGCTGGGGTCTCCTGTGAAGAGTCCTGTTTATCTTTCATTTAGTTATGTTTATTTCAACTTTTTTTTGTAAAAAAAACAACACAAAAACCAACATATTGATGTTTAATGCTGTCATTTCAAGCGCTGTCGGTTCTTTGCACGCAGACAAATTAGGTTAGCTTCTTGCGGAGTCTAAAAATAAGAAGAGATTAATTGCGAAAAGGTCAGATCTGACATGATTCTTACCTGACTGTCTCTTTTTGCAGCGATTGGTTCGCTCCCTAGAGGGGGCGAGAGGGAAGGTGATGGGAAATTAAATCCCGCCATAGAGAGCGGAGCACAAGGGGCGTCGGTACGACCGGGCAAAGGAAGCTTCTGCTCTCATTTCACATGATCAGCAGTAAAAGTAGGACGATATGATTAGCTAAGACTGTTTGCTGTTGGTTTCGGTTTGAAATTCATCTGGATTTTCAAAGAGGAAGCCGCTCTTCAACCCTGAAAAGCTCCCTTTCTACAGCGTTTTGTTAACTTTCTGCTGGAGCTTGCTACTGTTATACTGAAGGGGAAAATTTGTGAAGAAATCTAATCCCGGGAAGTCTTTACTAACCATGAAACAAGCCTCACTATGTTGCTTTCTATGGTTTAAGAAGGATGTTTTGGGTTTTCCATTCATTTCTTTTTACATCTGAAGAATAATCATTTTTTACAACCCTCCTTTCTCTCCTCCTACTCCACCTCTCCAGCCCACAGTTAACGGCAAATCGTTTCCAGATGTGCCCACAGACCAGCTCCCTGCTCAGTAGCCTAGTAATGGATTTCATACTCCCAAGCGAAAGGTCACTTCCTCCGATTGTCGCTTTATCAGTTGTCCCCTCGCTCCCTCCGGCTGACATTCAGACCCACGGGCCGCGCGACAGGAAGCTCGTTCCGACATACCTCGCGCTGATGCGAGCCGACAGGCTGATGTCAGCGAGGCTGTCCCGGATATGGATGGAGAGAGAGGCCGAACGCTGCACGACACTGGCCAGCGTCATAATCACGTCTTGCAGTGGCATATGCATCTGTCTCAGTCTCTCTCTGGCTGCTGGACGGCTGCCCAGAATAGTGCAGTGCTGCACTATTCTGTTGCTTGCACTGTGGCAGCTTCTTTTTAGTCTCGGGCTGTTTGCAACAAATTCATATTTAGATCTGTACTTTGACTAGGCCATTTGTTGTTATTACAAGCTTTGAAGATGTTTATGTAGTATTGTTGGGTCTCTACCTCAGAATCGAGTATTTTGCAGCCCACAAGTTTTTCTACCACAGTCACAAGAGTTTAAAGAGCCAAACTGCAAAAACATAAAATCTTGTATCTTGATCTAGTTTCTGGTGCAAAAGGTGAACCTAAAGCAAGTCAAAATAAAATTACAAGTAACTTTTCAGCAAGATATGGGAGTTAAGAACTACGCTCAAGTCAATAATCCTTCACTATTGGTAAATGTTAAGTTTCATTTATGTTTTTTGCATCTCAAAAATATAAAAAAAGTGGAAAAGAAAATCTTAAAATGGAACCATTTTCTTAATCAATAGTGAATAATTATTTACTTAAAGCAACGCTTAAGTTAAGTTACTTTGAATGACACCTCTGTCATGGCACTAGGCATATTTGAGGAGGTTGGCAGGAACCCTGCCACACAAAACAACTACAAAGATGCAGACTGCTTTACGGCAAATGTAAATTCCCCCGTTTCTTATTTTCAACATCATCATATGACATTCTTTTGTCACATTTAGATTCATCCCCTCATCACTATTCATCCTTCACACAGACACTGGAAACAGAAATGTACCTCAATCCAACTGCAGGCGACCGGGAGATCAGGATTTTACCACGCTATGCGCTGGTGCTCGTGGGAAATGCAGTCTTCCTCAAGGCAAAACACTACCGCTTTTTCCACTGGCCGCCAAAATCGAGCTAAACTGAAACTTCTTTAGTGATGCTTTAAAACAAACTCATATCTTGCTGCGAAGTAACTTGTACGTTTCTTCTGTCTTGTTTTGTTTGTACTAAGTCGTTTCCACTAGAAGCTGCATTTAAAATACTTCATGAGATTTTGCATTCCTTTGGGTGCAGCTCAATACTTATTCTTGTGTATCATAACTGGCTCCAGAGTAAAGTCTGATTGTCTTTCTTGTCTCCTCTTTTCTGTTTCAGATGAGACAGGAAGTGCCTTTTGAGACAACATCCCTACTTGAAGATAGTTTCCGATTGCTTCGGTCTCTGTTGGCCTCAGCTTAGCTCCCACCCTCCCACCTGGTTTGTCCTCATCTGCGCTCCTTCTGCTCAAATTATCCCTATAATGTGCGATCGTACCCGAAAATAGGGCCGCCTTTGCTCCCCCTTCCCCCCCCGAAAAAGATTTCATTACTCATAGAAGAGACGTTTTGAGGACACGGCGCGACCGATACAGGTTGTCTCCAGGCATGACCCCTCTGCCTCGCCAAAGGTTTTCACTTGAGATTTACTGATTGATGATCGATCTGCTTGACTGTTCATCCCATGCTCGGGTCTCAAAGATTTTTTCCCCCCAGATGTCCTTTTTATGTTTGTTTGTTGTTTTTTTTGTCTGCAAGGACAAAGCACCTTCACTGACTAGCTACACGTTCCAGCAGTTTTAATCGCCTTGCGCTCTCCGAGAAACACGCCGAGTGGCTCCCCCCCTTTCCTCCCCCAGTCTCCCGCCAACTCCGACATGGCTCTAAACATAGCCTCCATACGGGACACAAAATGGCTGACCCTGGAAGTGTGCCGGCAGTTTCAGAGAGGGACGTGTTCGCGCAGCGACGAGGACTGCAAGTTCGCCCACCCGCCTAAAAGCTGCCAGGTGGAGAACGGGCGAGTGATCGCCTGTTTTGACTCGTTAAAGGTATGCCGTTACATGCATGCTGGGTTTTCACGCACAGTAGATAAAGTAGATAGTCCAGTGAAAAAAAAAAGAATACCCACGGCTGACATAAAACACGACACCTTGATGGTTTCCCGTGGTTGGTGCGTGTTGGATGTCCGCTTAAATTAGCATGTGTGTCAGGTCTTCCTGCTGTACTTGGTTAGTCGACTGCTCTGACCTATGAAGCTAAAGGCCAGAGAGGTCTGTTGACACGTTCAGCGCCACCAGCAGCGACTGTCTTCATTTTCCTTCATACAAAAAAGAAATCCGTCTCATGTCACCATGCTCTGTCCATCATCCGACCGCCCCGAGTCGTTCCAGGGCTTCTATTCTCGGATCTGTGTCAGCTGTCACGATGTTTGCAACCCGCAGGAAAACATAAACCTACCAGAGGCTGCCGAGAAAAGCTTTCACTGACCTAACTTGTACATTTCAGGTGCTTTCACTCTTTATTTATTCTTTATTAATCCATGATTGACACTGCTCTCGCTGGTGAAACATCCCAAATCACATTAAAATCAGATATTTTGATATCAACAAGGCTTCTTTGTGGTAAAGGCCAGATGCAGTATCTGAGAGTAACCTATTGTTTTGGTTCTTTCTCTGTGCTGCAGATGTGACAGTGATGAATAGGATAGGAAACTAGAGCAGAACACTAAACCAGCGAGGAGGTTTTCAGAATCTGCAGCTTACATGTAAAAAAAAAAAAATCACAAATTTGAATTTCTGTATGAAATATTTTTGACCAACTTGTATAATAACTGGTTAATGTAAAAATAAAAATCCAGTATAGGTTGGTTGAAAACGAATATTACAATGATTTTGCTATTTTTGACACTGTTGACTATGGCGAAGCATCTGTGCTGCGTGACCTAAATTTGACCTTTATCAAAAAATTCAATGTGTTATTAAACTAAGAAATAATTTCAGCGCAGTATATAAAGAAGAACATTGCCGTGTCCTCGACACACACACAAGCTGCTACCAGATGCGAGGCTCATTTGAGTCTTTGCTTGCTTGACTTTCCCTTTTTTATGTGCGAGCTTTTACACTGTTTTAGTGTAACGTGCCCACGTCTAATTCGGATCGGGACTGATCTGTCACTGTCGATTTTGGGGAAAGGAGGAGGAAAAGGTTTGTTGAAATTGTGATTGTTGAACAGCCTCTCTTTGAAATTGTTGCTCTTCCCTTTAATATAAATTTTTCATCTAATCTGTTATAAAACTTTTGTTTTGTTTTATGCATTTAGTGAAAAAAACAGTCTCTTTTGTACTCGTCCCCTCATTTATAAAGAGTCTCCTCATGACAGCTGAGCGAGTGAAATCTTCATTATGCATCAGGAAATGCGTTCTGTCCGTCCGGGACTGATTTTCGCCCCATTACGCCCGTATCACCTTACCGGGTCCTCTCATCTGATCGCGTTATCGTGGCAGGGTTGTGTGCTGCCAGCCGTAACTTGGCCACAGATTACAGAGCTCCATTAAAGAGAAGAAAAAAGGGAATGAAAGGTAACGCTCAAGAAAGTAGCAAGACTAAAAGGTGTTACTCTTGTCTTACAACGACAGGAAAGCACGCCAAGTGAATGAAGTATTTGTGGTTTTCAGACTAATTTGCTAAAAGACTCTCCTGTGACCACAGTAGAGCTTTGTCTGACACTCCTACTGCTTTTTTCTCCACCTGAACATTGCCAAGAAAACAGCAAAAAATCCTCTCACATGGAAGATTTATGCTGTTTATAAGACATAAATCAGCCACTTTATGGCTTGGATTTGTTTGTAAATGATGGATTTGATGTACATTAGGCTTTTTTTCTGGTAAACAACTACAACGTGAGAACATAAATCACCCATAGATATCATGTAATAGCAGGGAAATCACCAGACCATCATCTAAGACACATGACAGGAGGGCTCAAAGAGATAAACAGTCTCTTAAAAAAACATTATACCCCTGCTTTGCATTTCCGTTAGCTTGCTTTACATTTTCAGAGCGATACCGTGGGGTCGTTTTCTGGTCTGTTTGCTTTTAGAGACCCGGTTCGTCAACCCTGTCGTCGCAAACTTCTTTGCAGTTCTGCACGGCGTGTTTGCGGGGCTTTAAAAAAAAAATAAAAAAATAGAAGAGCCAGTCATGTGCTGCTTTTGTCTCTTTTAAAATAAAGAAATAAACCAAAATAGCCGTGTCAAGTAAGGCAAAGTCGCCGGGAGATTTCCCACTTGGCCCTTTTTGTCCAGGATATTTAGCAGTGTGAGTATTTTGGGATCTTGACACACATTCCAGGCATTTGAATTAGGCAAATTGCGTGCAGATCCAACATGTTTCAACACCAAATAGCTGCCCCGATTAAATAGGACGTTATTAGTCTGTCAACCACGACCTTCATTTGTTTTTTTTTATAGGAATTTATGGGACGGGTAAGAATTAGAAATATGGCAACCCTGACTGCATCCTTGCCTTCGGAAATGTCCCCTTATTAGTAAAATATTATAAAAAACTGTCATAGAAAGACAAGGTGGAGGCAGCATCATGCTCTTTACCTGATGGGATGATCGATTGACCGGTTAGAGGGACCAACGAACCTGAAACTGGGTTTAGATTAAAGCAGGTCCATGTATTAAAAGGATTAAATCCAAGGTCACAGGTAAAAGCGATGTAGGATCGGTGAAATTTGATTTTATAAACTTGACCCACCCAGTGTGCTTAAAACAATACGTGCGATATTCCGTCACTAACGTAAAAATAGCCAGATATTAAAAACCTCTATGCAATTCTCTTGTATCTCGTATCTATCTAGTATTTTTCTTTAACTTTACAAATGTTTCCTTTGGTACATGCTATAAAACACCATTCATTTGGCTTAAGTGTTTCATTAAATCAAAGCTCTGTGGCTCATTTGAACAATTAAACTCGTGCGTATCGCTTTTGGTCCTTCAGGAAAGGAAAAAAAAAACCCTGCATTGATATTTTCCCGACAGCCATTTCCTTTTAGGCTCTTCGGCACTTGTTGCGCGGTGACCATGGGAACCGTGACTGAGTGGTAGCTGTGGGCAGAGTGGAAGTGGGGGCTACAGGAAATGAGCGAGAAGACCTACCTTAATGGAGCAAATGCAATCAGTCCGGTCGTGTGGTGATGCCGCGTCGACTGCGCTGCAGACATTAGCCTGTTGCAGATGCTTATTCACCCTCTCCTCCAGTTCAGACGTTCCAGCGTTTGCAGGATTGGTATGTCTTTGGTAAAATTGTGAGCTTTTTATTGTTAGTGGCAGATCAGATCTCTGATTTAGGCCCCCACCTCCACGTGAACACATCTTTTTTTCCTCAGCTGTCCCACCCTACCAGGTTTCTTCCCCCCACCTAGTCTAAAAGGAGGGGGGATTGTCTTCTATACCTCTTTGCGATCACATTTCATCTAATTTTACACGTCAAAAAGAGTATTGGAGCACTAGGAACAATAGGAGGTACTTTCAGGGGTGTGAAGGTTTCTCGCCTCCATAGGATGAGGGAAGTTGCTTCGGGGGTGAAGCCAGAATATGATCCAGACTGCTCTGAAAGAGCCAAACTGTAAGGTTTTTTTTTTTCTTTTCTTTTCTGTCGGTGTGGGATGGTTAAATAAAGAAGCGTTTTAAAACGGCATAGAGCTTCACGGTGGTTTTAAGATAAACTTCTCCAGACAGAGATGCTAATTTGTGCCAACTATTTACAGCGAGTCCAGCGACTCCAGAGGAAGAACCCCTCCCGTCCACCGCCCTTTCGCGTTCGCATGGTTCTGGTTTCGGACATGGACCTGACGCCCACGGCCTTTGCGCCCCTTCCACGCTCTCTCGTTTTCATAAAGACTGGCTCGCCTGCATTCCTCTGCGTAATCCCCTCAATGTGGGCCACGCCCTGGGCTGAGCTAACATGTGGATGGGTGGCTGCGCCCTCGCGGTTCCCTCGCGCAATTGTAGGCAACAAAAAAAGAAACTTAAACATATCTCTCAGCATGTAAACTTCAGTTTTTATTACATATGCTGACCCCCAGTGCTGACCCCCAGTGTTTGTGAGATTCCCTCTAAAAAAGCTTATAGCTGCTTATTTCAATCGCTCAGATACTAAATATACCTCATTATCTATGAATATGCACAATAGACTCTGATTTAGGGCTAGCATAGAAGCTAACTTTAACTAAAAGAAATAAACGGCACCCTGTGTAAAGTAGCACAAGATTCGTGCGTAGGAGAGGGTCTGTGTATTTAAATATTTTTAATAAGATTCCTTTGTTGGAAAAGAAATACCATAATTTTGCAGCATTTACACAGAAATGTGAAAAAAAAACACGTGCATTGTAATGCTGACCAGCAGTGCTCAGCAGCATTCTAGTCCTTTCTATTAACCTCAGTATAACTTTGTATTGACAAAGTGCCTCATGCCTAGTTTAAATATGATTTTAGAATCAAAGAGTTTCTCACTTTGACTACCAGAAACAGATCAATGAAGCTTCAACTGTTGTTGATCAAGCATAGCTTGATGCGTAAACTCAGATATATTTGTTACTTTCTCTATATTTAGCTTGTTTCTCAGGTGTGCAGCAAAAATGTAACCGAATCAACTATAAAAACTGTTTTATGACTGCTTAAAAGTGACATGTGGTGGTTCCACCTCAATCGCCTTATTCTACGGCTGCTTTTGTTTATGTGGGTAGCAAAATAAAAACTAAAATCTGCGTATGTCATTTTGTAGTAAAGTGTCAAATTTTTTAGATGCGTAACTAAAATTAGGCTTTCGAGAATATGAAGTATGGAAAAATATATAGGGAAGGTATTACTTTGATGATGGAGATTTTTTTTTGCTCTGTACTGTTTTAAATCAAGATTTTCTTCCACAATGGATTCAGTTTTCCGTGTTTTTTCTCCCCGAGCGCCGCCAGCAACACAATGGAGCGACTGAGAACCGAGAAGCTGCCCTTCTGCTGTACCGATGTCTCACCTGGTCTAAGTCCTCCCACCACCTCTGAGTCATCCTCGGTTTCCATCGCTCCCTCGGCTGCCCACAGTGCTGATAAAGTGCTCCATGGTCTGCCCTCCCTCCATCCCACTCCCCTCCGCGGATAAAACGGCAGCTTAAATCACGGCTGCAGAATCAATTCTTTCCTCTCGTTAGATTTTTTTTTTGAGTGCCCTAGCGCGGCAGTAGCTCGTTTTGCACCTCTGCAGCAAAGCTAACGGCAAGAACCTTCCGCAAGCAGGAGGCTCACTGCGCTCTTGACTTTTAGTGTAGCTCTCATTAATTATTGATGCATCTTTTTGATCATCACTTACAGACAGAAAGACTCTGGTTTTCTGAGAGAGGCATTTATTTGCCTGGGCGCTCTCGTCTCTTCTTACATCCTCTCCAAAAGTGTACGTTGCTCTAGGAAGTCGGCGGTGGCAGATGTGGCATCTGGAAAGGTCACTGGTGTTAGCCACAATGTGTTAGCAACATTGCTAACGTAATAATATAATAATGTTTAGTCCGACCCGAATTAGACATTTAGGCACAAAGACTCATATTGATTGCAGCCTCCGGACTTTTATTAAATTTTTAATGAGTTTCATATTAAAAAACTGAGGGAGCTCACGCTTTTGACATGCTAACTGGTTTCCGTGGAGTTGCTGTCAACGCGAGAGCTCACCGAAGCGGATGCACGCTCTCACTTTGGGAGCTCCAAATAGACAGACAGACTGACAGACAGACCCGGCTGTCTCCCAGGGGCCAACCTTTATAATGAGACAGAGATCTTCTTAATTGGCCTCGTCTAATGAGGCAACAAAGACGCAGAAATCTTTGGGGGGAACCAGGCAGAACAATGGATTTGTGGCGCCTGCTTTGTCTGAACGGCCGTCGGTGCGTGTCACCGACCAGGTCTGCTGAGATTAAGAACACCTCCTTATTGTAATGAATCTCTTGTCTTAACCCGTCCTGATAAAACATGAGAGTGCCTGTTGGCGTCTCAAGAACGAGCCTCGGGAGTTTTTATAATATATTTAACATGTCTTTTTAAGTTATTAAAGCCCTTAAAGGAGCTCTGATGTTTCCATGATGCCTGATAAGAGGTCAGTGAACAGGATAAGGTTAATCTAGGGTTAGACAGCCTTGCCCCGTCTGAGCTTGACTGTATCGTATGCAACATCCCGCCTCCCTCTTTCCCACCACTCGACATGGCGACCATACCACCAAGGTCGACTTTGGGCCAGCGTAGCGCAAGCCTGCGCTTGTGTGTGAGTGGCGGCATCCGAAGCTCACGGATGAAAACGAGATGGCCGTTTTCACACCCGGTGACAGACTAATTGGCAGCGAGCACCAGCAGCGGCGTAAGCTGAACTCGTGGTGATGGAGAAAATAAAGGTGCGATATGAGGGGCAAGGTAGCGGAGGAAAGGAAGCGGCAACATTCAGGAGTTTTTATCTGCTCACTTTTAATCCATGACTTATTTGGAGAAAGAACAAGCATAGGTAGATTTTTTTTTAAAGTAAAACACACAAAAAATTGTAAAGGCTGAGCCTCCATGTCCTGGTTTATTGATCTCAAGTGTTTGATTAAAGCAGCACACGTTGCTTTACCTAGCAGAAGCGCTCATGCAGCCCCCCCCCCCCCTCAATATTGTCAATCATATGAGGACTGTTCGCATCATTTCCATTTAGGACTAGAGTCTCTTCAGCCCTCTGCAGAGGTCTCACAGACCTCATCATCTCAGCCCCGTCACTTTGGATGTTCGGATCGAAATCAAGATGATCAAGTTGAAATCATCTGCGTTTTTTCGTATGTTTTTGCTATTTTTCAACAGGTTTTTTTTTTATTTTTCACATCGTTTAATAAATATCCAAACCAATCCTGGAATGTCGCTCATTTTTTTCTTTGGTTTTGAGCCCTGATCTAAGACTTCTCACATGAATATTAGAGTGATGGTAAATTTTTACATTAGTAGCTGGACTCTTAAAAAAAAATTAACATCTCAACTTTGTTCCCGTCAGCAACCGAAGCTTTAATCTCAAAACTGGGGAGTAAGCAGGCGTGCAACACTTCTGCTCCTATCTGCTGAGTGTGTTGGAAAGAGGCTTTGATGAATAGATCTGCCCTCTCCCTTCCATCTCATTATCCTCTTTTATCTGCTGTATGGATTTACACAGCTCCTCAGACGTGCTGTCGATACCGTCAGCTGCGAATCCAAGGTGTAGCCCGGACCTCCGAGTTGACGTCTTCCCCTCAAATTGTTAGCTCGTTGGTTAATTTCGGGGGTCGCTTTGAAATCTGCATGTAAGTGAGAATTTGGGGATCTGAAGCACAGACCTTTCTGCTGGTTCGGCCCCTCTAGAGGGGATGTGACACAGTTCTTTCCAAAGTGGGCCATCAGCACGATCTAACCTATTTCTATAAACTCCTCGACCAGCGTGTTGAGTTGACATTGCTCCTAAGCTGCGGGACGGCAATCTTCTCGACGTGAAGGGAACAGCAGCGTGTTGAAATCATGTCGATGCTTTAGTGTTCTTTATTTTAGAGCGCTAAAGGTATTCAGAATTAAGATAAGCATGCAATGCTGACAAGTGTGTTTCATCAGCAGGAACTTGATAAATAAAGGGGTTACAAACGGAGTTCTTTACAGATGTCTGCTTGTATTTGCAGAATGTATGAGCTCTACCTTTGGATTCATGTCTCAGCGGGTCACAGATGATCAGATTAACCCCCACCGTCCAGCTGGATTAGCAGGTGCCTCACAGTGGGGCCATTTTATTTTATTTTGTTTTAATTTTACATCCCCCTTCTTTAAAAAAAACAAAAACACACAAAAACAGATTCATAGGTGGAATGAGTTTGTTTGCATGTTTTGTTTTATTTCTATATTTTGCAAGTAGATAAACGATCCTTCATCTAATCTGAGAGGTGAACAAAAGTCTTACATGGGCAACTGAAGGTGTTTCCCGCAGAAATGGTTGTTAAACCAGCAAACCTTCAGCAAAAGTATCAATCCCAACCTATTTTCCTCCCACTGCGGCGCCCATTCTCTGAAGCGTAACTCTTGAGTTAGCTGAACATAAAGCTCCAAGAGCCGCCACTGCATGATGATGATGATAACACAGGCATGTGATCTTCAGCTGATGCTCACCCCTCTGCTGCTATTCTGAGACGTGACTGCGCAGATTTAGTGAGAAAAATATTTTTAAACGGAGGCGCTTGATCGTGGGTGGTGGTGACTTTCGACTTTTTCCAGGCATCTTACGGAAAACAAGAAGAACAGAGCAGTATAGTTTCAATATCACCCTCCTGTCTTTCCTCTTTTTTTTATTTGTATCCTTGGGTAATCTCAGGCGTGTCAGCGGCCGCGCCACTCCTTCATCTGGGGGATTACAGCTGGTGTAACAAAGACACTTAATTACCGCTGATGCAACGTCTTATGAGTCTGCTTAATGTGTGTGTGTGTGTGTGTGTGTGTGTGTGTGTGTGTGTGTGTGTGTGTGTGTGTGTGTGTGTGTGTGTGTG
>JAVLVB010000746.1:1977353-1989138 GCA_032876305.1 Orestias chungarensis | reverse complement strand
TCTGTCTGTCTGCCTGCCTGCCTGCCTGCCTGCCTGCCTGCCTGCCTGCCTGCCTGCCTGCCTGCCTGCCTGCCTACCTAACTAACTAACTAACTAACTAAGTATCTATCTATATATTCTATCTATATAAACATCTACCTAAATGTTCTGTCCATATAATCTATATATAAGCATATATCTATTTGTATAATCTATCCAAATGAAAGTATGTAACCATGTGTGTATACACATATCTCCTGGACCTAGTGTGTGACACAAGCTTGCGTATAAACACCAACAAAACAACATATCTATCTCTATCCCTCCAGTTTAAATTTTTTAAACCCAGCAATTGGCTGGAAGATCCCAAGAAATTTTAATGGTAAGTAAATCATCAAGGATCCATAATCTAGGTTCAGATTAGGAAATGATACGTTTAGGCTGAGACTAAAAAGGTGTAAAAATCCAGCAGTAACTGTTTTGTTTGTGACAAACGTGAATATAAGTCCCAAACACCTGCAGGTGATCGCTTAAGTGTAGACCTAGCAGTGCTTCTGTTTGGATATTTATAGCCTCAATTACAAACATCTGTAAACAAAAAATCCAGTGCAAAATAGAACAGCGGGAAGCAGGTTTTGGTGCTATTTTTTAACATCACAGCTGACCTGCATGGCAGACATCAGCGGCACACCGCGGAGACGGGCACGGAAGTGCTCAGAGAAAACCGAGATGTGAGGAGACTCAGAAGGAATACGGGAGGTCCTTTCGGCAATGTTGGATTGAGATTACATATTTCAAAGGTTTTATGTCAGAAAGATTTGCGTCGGAGGCCTTCCTGGCTGCGCATAGAGGAAACGCAACCTAAAAAGTCATACATCTAAGCGCCTCAGTTGGAAAACACAGCGGTGCACGTTTACGAGGACTCAGACGGCGGTGGTGGCGTATAGCCATGCCTCTTTTTCTGTCTCCAGCAGACCTTAAGATAAAGCCCCCATTGAGGGGGGTGGGGGGTGAAATGCAAATGTTACAGTCATGAAGGGAGAGGCCTACAACTGAAGCGCTATTCTTCAGAGCTGGTGGAAGACTAGACCTCTGTGTTTGTGCCACCCACATACACACAACAGCCATCGCTCTGAGCATTCAGTTGGGCCGGTGAAGGGGACGGCGGGGGGTAGTGGAAAGGTCCTCTGTGCCTAAGATACGGCTATGTTTCCACCGCCTCTACAAACTGCCCTGAACGCAGCTGAGGAATCCTGTCTGGAAGATGAACGGATGGACATAAAATCAATTTTGTTCGTTTTAGCTTAGCAGGGCTCTAAATATAGTGATGATGTTTTACATCAGACTCGTAAAAGCGTCGGTGTGGATAGAAAACTAATATGAACCCATCATCTCCAGTGTGACACATGGTAATGGCAGCACTATGCTATGGCGACGATTTTATTCACATTTCCTATCACAGAGTTGATAGAAAGATGGATGGAGCTCAGTGGCTTCTAGTTCAAAATATGGTTGGAATAATAGTTTTAGTTATGCTGTTTTCTCTTCAGATTTCCTCCCAGCTGGAGCAGAAAAGAAAAAACAAAACAAAAATCCAAACATCGCTGTGGTTTATCTAAACAGTGTGATCGCTATGTCATGTTTGAGCACATATAATGTCCCTCTCTTCTCCCCATCACTGAGGTTTTTCTGTCTGCCCGTGGCAGCATGTTAAAGGTTCGTCTTGTTTGTTGTCTTTTTTGTTTTTAAAGCCCATCTGTGCATCGGTGAACTCTCTGTGTATATTAACGCAAACACGTCATTTTTTTTTTTTTACCAGAACAAAAGGCTAAAAATAAGCTTCAGCGAGTGAATCGGGTGGGTTGAATTAAAACAAGTCGATCTTGTTTGTAATAAACGAGCCACATGTTGTGACTCCCGAGCGAGCAGCTCGTCTTTAATCGCCTCCCCCTTGACGTGTGTTGCTCACTGCCATGTGAAGGGGATGATTATCTGTTGCATCGTGATTTCCTGACTAAAAACCTTAATGATCTCATTATATTTCCGTTCTTAACTGTATAAACTTCGTCTTTTTTTTTTCTTCAACATATCTCAACGACTCCTATTATTCCACTTCCATTAATTATACTGTTG
The DNA here is from genome assembly GCA_032876305.1 of Orestias chungarensis. Lineage (NCBI taxonomy): Eukaryota > Metazoa > Chordata > Actinopteri > Cyprinodontiformes > Cyprinodontidae > Orestias > Orestias chungarensis. The sequence goes on along the minus strand of JAVLVB010000746.1, from coordinate 1,987,026 downwards.
CAAAAAATCATTAATCAAAGTGGATCAAGTAAATATTGACACCGATGCATCACACAAAGCTCCAAATCTCTTCCAAATCTCTTCTTGCATAACGTCCCGCTGCTAAATTTGACAAATGTCCTGTAAAAGTTGACATTTTAGAATATACAATCTGAAATTTTGTGCAGATTTTTTTTCACATGAAGTTAGTTATGCCCTGTAGGAATAAATAACGTAATAACAGCTTCATAATATTGCCTATTTTGAACGGATTAAAGCCAGTAAAATACTATTATTTCTGGCAATAGGTGATTATGGTAGTAGGCTGTTAAGCTCAAATCATTTGACAACATAAAAACTGCGGCACACAGTACATAAATAGTACTTTATTTATTTTTTATTATGAGGTTTTACCGCAAATTTCATTTCAAATAGGTATTGTGGATACACAATAAATATGCGGACAGGCTGCACTCCTGTCCCCCAATTATGGGATAATTAACCAATATAAGAATGTTTTGATATGCAAATCCCCTGTTTGAAGTTTTTTCTTACTCAGTTAATTTTTTTCCCCCACAGAAGTAGGAATATATTTTACAAATAACATTTGATTGTTTGGTCATGTGACCAGAAAATTTTAAACGAGCCAGCAATGTTATACATTTACATCTTATTGGGACGTTTTTAGTGTGTCATTCCAACAAAAATCTTTATTAAATTATTGTTTTATTACATTACTGGCGGCTGCTCTTGCTGATCGGTACATTAAGGTTTCCATTGAAGCCGGCACACTTTCTCATTGTATATATGGGCGTGTCTTTTTGATGCTCAAACCATGACCTGATGAGATCGAGGATAGCTCAAACAAACCACAGAGAAGATCAAATGTGTCAGTTTTCCTTCCATCTGACATTGTTAGTTATTAGTGGATCTGCCTTAAGATGAGACAATTGAAAAAAAGGAACAATACAAATGTATGCACAGACCTAGAAGAGATTTGATGCAGACGGTAAATAGATCTGTTTGAGAAGTTTTTACTTCATTACTTTAAATAGGGAATAATGAGCAATTTCATGAAGCATCTCTCTCTTTTTTTCCTGCTGTAAATCAACAGAACGCCGTTCGAAACGATCAACTCTAACTGCAAGAGTCTACCTGGCTGACAAAGTCCATCACAAGAGGTTTCTTTGTTCGTTATGATCTCTGCAAGGCGCAGCGCCGGCACTCTGCTGCCCCACAGACTCCGGTCTGGGATGATGTCCAGAGCGCAGCTTCGGCACCAGCTCCCCCTTTTCTCAAACCCGCCGCCCACGCGGCTTCTCCTGCACACTCACACCAGCCCACGCTTTCTCTCTGTTGCCCGGCTGATGCACAAGGCCGCCGTGCACCGGCACGTCTTTTGCCACTCCTGGTGATCCAAATCGTAGGACTCCCAATTTAATTTTGCGTTAAGCTGCTGGATTGGATTGGTAAAGCTTTTATTTCTGTGGTTTGAAGAAAGTCAAAGCTGACATACGCACATACGTCTGACCGTGTGTGTGTGTGCTTGTGGGCGAGGGAGGCTTGCTGTGACTGAGTTATTCAGCATTCATGTGTGTGGGAAGGTGTGATTCTGTAGCATGAGGAGAGGACTGAAGGCGTATCTGTGCGATTCTTGCGTCTTAAGGTCGCGACCATCTGCATCATCCCAGCAAAGTTCATGTCTCACACAGGTGTGGTATCCTTTATATGTCCTTAAAATTCAGATAATTTAAGTGAAGAGTTATGAAGAGGTGGCCAACAGTGCTTGATGCTCTGTGGGCTGTCTTTAATATTATCCTGTAGTGCAAGTAAGGCATTTTTTTTATTGCCTCTCCCCTCGATGGGACTTGGATAGTATCAGCTGTTTACACTGCGAAACAGGATTACACCTAGATCCGTGCTTTATTAAAAGTTTCTTTTCTGTTTTTCTGCCCACGTATCGTAGAAAAAAATAAAAGAACAAAGCTCTTGAACAGGTTGAGAATCAGCACCAAATCCCCGTCGAAGCACTGTGAGCTGTCGAATGTGAATATTATTCTTCCCCCGTTTGGCATCAAACCCCCATGGGACGTGTGTCCGTAGTTGCTGGTAGGAATTGTCCCATAAAAGTGTGATTTGCAATGTAACACTAATTACTACGAGCTGACAGTTGGGATGTGGATGCTGCTCATAAGGTTCAACAATGTATTTTTATATGCAACGGTAGATAGATATCATGTCTGCTGCCCAAAAAGTGACAGTCCTGTTCAGTCAGAAGCCTGTTTGATTTGTGGCAAGACGAACTGCTACTGCAGATCCCTCTTGCTCACAGCATCATCATCTCCAATGATTAAAATACTCTGTTTATACGACTTGTCACAACGCTTCATTTTCTTTCGAGATAAAGGACGCATTTTTTAATTGAGTATTTCTGTGGTATTTCCACAACTCAATGACAAACATGTTTAAAAGTACATTTGTTTTGTCAAATCTTTGGTGCCCTTTCTTCATTTTAAGAAAATGCCGTTCTTATCTTGCCTCACAGAAATGAGGCTCATCCAGTTGAATAGGCCGTATTCATGCGCATATTGCAACACGTGATGTTTTTCTTCGTTTTAATCTGTAAAAATGGAATAGAAATGCAAAATAGAAATCAGGTCTCTTCCATGTACAAAAATAAAATACTCTGTTGACCTTTTTTGATAATAAACACATTTGATTAAGCTTTTAATACTAGCAGGCTGGTTTAGTTTATTTGTGCACGGTCTAGTTAAAGTTTAGACTTAAATCTGTGACAGGAAATTGACACTCTTTAACTTGTGTGTTTAAAAGTGTCAATTTCCTTCCACTTGTGTCTTTTATTCAACGGTAGATGAACAGGAAGAAGGAAAGGGAGATATGTGTGTTTGATTCCCGATCTTGGGGCCTTTGCTGCACGTGTTACCCTATCTTTCTGAATGTTTTCCTGTCAAAAAAACTTTGAAGAAAAGCCATCAAAACCATAAAATTTGCATTCCATCGCAGTAATTCTACTTACTTTGTGATGATGCATCACGTAAAATCCTATTTTGTTGTTGTTGCGTGAACAAAAGGGTTAAAATGTAAAAGTGTGAACACTTTATCAAGAGTCCTGTGTCATATCGTTTTCTCTGATATATCCAGAACCTGACACGGCATTCAGGTGCACATACACGAGCAATTTAACTCAGTCATTACGGATCGCAGTGCCGACCCCGGGCAGGCCTGTCAAATTTCCTCATAAGAGGAAATTAGAGGGATTGCGACGAGAGGGGATGTTGCTAATAGGGATGTCGTTCCGAGGCTGGCCTGTGTCATGAAGTGACTGAGCGGCGGACCTCCCCCGCCGCGCTACGCCGGGGCTAATTTATCTCCGGTTCCTTTTCCCCCCTTGTTCACATTAGCCAGAACCTGCTGTGTCGTGTCCTCTTGCTCTTATCTTTAATCTGATTCATTCCAATCTGCATGCCTGCTGGCCTTTACGTCCACTTTACCTCTCCGTCTTCCCTCAGGTCTGCCGATCATTCTTGCATTTACTTCTCCATAGTGGATCATTGCGTTCGCCTTTAGCCGCCCCCCCATTCAACAGGGCAATTGTCCTCATTGGGATTTCTGTTATGCTGCCCCGGTTGCGTTCACATTGCTTTTAAAAGCGCTGCCTGCTCTGTCCGTCCCAGAGTTGCATATTTCTTCAGATGCGTCATATTTCTGACCTCCGTCCTTCGCTGCTGTCCTCGTTTTACTCGTCCGCCTGGAGGCCTTGCTGGGCAGCGTGTTTATGATGAAATCCCGAACATAACCAAGCAGAGCTAACAACCAAGCAAATCCAAAACAGTTTTTTTTCTCTTTAACAAGAGGAAAAAAAACTGCATCTGTATGAAGAGACCAAAGAAAGCTGCTCTTGTGATCTTTCTCAAGCTTCACATAAACATGTATGCTACTAGCTGTTGCTTGATGCTTTAGATTTTGTTTAGGAATTTTCAGGCCAGCATGAACTTTTGTTCACTTATTAATTCATTTCTGCTCTTTAGGGCCGTTGCACGCGAGAGAACTGCAAATACCTCCACCCGCCCGCTCACCTGAAGACCCAGCTGGAGATCAACGGGCGCAACAACCTGATCCAGCAGAAGACGGCGGCCGCCATGTTGGCTCAGCAGATGCAGTTTATGATTCCTGGGACGACCATGCAGCCCATGGTCAGTGCCGCTTAAAACCTCGAAAAGCTTTCACCGTAAATGTTCTGCAAACATAGTTGAGCTGCTCTGGGCTCTGCCACATGTGTTAAACTGCGTCTTTTCACAGCCAGGCGTGACTAAAACAGAACATGCGTGCTCAGTACAGAGGACGCACAGAGGTTGGAAAAAACAAAAAAAATACCTTTTTCCCGATTTTCCACTCCCAATGCGTCCTCTTTGAAACATATTACTCTTTGTTACTCCAGCTGTCAATCTCCTAACCTCTTCTGAGAGTTGAAAGCAGACATGTTCTTTTTTTTCTTTAACAAAATGTCTTGTAGATTCATCTAAATTACCTCCTGAATACCAGATTATAGTGACTTTTTATTTTATTTAAAGTTCACATGTTGATTTGAGTTTTCTTCCTTGAGCTTCTCACGGCAGTTCGTAAACCTCTGATCTCCCTCTCCCGCCTTCAGCAGACGTTTCCCGTCAGCCAGGCCCTGGGATCCAGCGCAGGCCTGAGCTACACGTCCTACCTGACCCCGATGTCCCACAGCATGGGGCTGGTTCCCACAGACATTATGCCCAGCGGCCCCGTCATCGTCCCCGGCAGCCCGCCCGTGTCGGTGGCAGCCGGTTCCTCGTCCAACCAGAAACTTCTGCGTGCCGACAAGTTGGAGGTGACCCCAAAAAAACAAAAACGCTGTTATTGCTTTATTAAAATTATTAATTTTTTTTTTGGTTCCAGTTTCTACTTGCCACTTTCATTATAAGCATAAGTTCCTCTCAATAGTTCGACTTCCTTCAGAGCTATGATGTGAAAATGAAGCACGATAATTCACAGTCATCCAAACTGGAATTAGCTGCTAGACAGCTGCAGTCGAACCGGGACGCTTAAACCAGCTCTGAATGTCTCCATCTGCCCTGTTGGCAAACAACTCTGGAGAATAACTGTGTGTGATTGTGAAAGAGATTTTTCTTCTTTCCTCTTTCTCCACCATATTTATCAAGATAAACAGTAATCTACCTAAGACCTAAAGGTGATGCGTGGGCGTGCGCCTCTATGTGTTTTTCTCCAGGAGTGCCATCACTTAGCAACTGAATCGAGCTGGCTTTAATTAAGCCGCATCCCTCTGAGACACGTTTGCACTCCCACACGAAAAAAAGCCAACGTGCACATGTGTGTGTGTGTGTGTGTGTGTGTGTGTGTGTGTGTGTGTGCGCGCACGCGGGACTTTTGCGCAAACACGTAGGCGTAGTTTGTTATGTGTTAATTCGAGCGTGTTTACAGATAAACGTCCATGTATGTGTTACAGTCGGAGCCTCTGTTGCTTAGGTTCCTTTTTATCATGTCAACCAAACTAATATCTATGCATTTAATTGCAAAAACATCATATGTTTGATCTTTTTTAATTTAAAATATAATTACTGTGAGGAAATAAATACATAATTACACTATTTGAAGTGTTCAGGTTGTCCAAAGCTGTCCAAAGAAGTTTTTATTGAGTTACTTCAAACTTTACATGCGGTCTGGTAGGAGTGCACAATATATCAGCATCAATATCTGCAATTTTCCACAACATTATCTGCTCGATCAGTAAAAGTAACAATCATTTTTTTGTTTTTGTATTGCTCGCATTCTTGTATGTGGTTCAGGATGGAGGGGGTTGGTCATGTGACAATAGTGGTCATGTGACAGCGCAGGATTAATTAGACGTTTTGATCGTCTGGGGAAACACACATAATGCATGTGACATCAGTTAATATCAGTTAAAGATTAAAGATTAAATCAACTTTATTTGCCAGGTACATACAGGACATACTACAAATTTTTTTTAATGTAGTTACACTGAGGCAACCATTTGCGGCGCCAGGTAGGCAGTAGCACAAAGGGTCTTGCCTAAGGACCCACACTGGATGCTGTGGTATTTTGCCATGGGCTGGATTTGACCCATGACCTTCTAATTGGAAGTCAGGCAACATACCACTTGAGATAGCCAGCAGTTTGATATCAAGACAGGATATTAATATCGGCCCAAATTTTCATACTCATATCAGTCCATTGGTAGTAGTGCGTGCTTTTCTTCTCATTAAAAATAACCCTTTTATGAACCAGGTTTGAAGTGTAGAGCCGCGATTTAATTGGCTGTTGACTGGAATAGTTATTTTATGGCCTCAGCTCAAAAGTCTGATATTTTTTCAGTCGCTGCTTTGGGAAATTAGTTAAATAAATAAAAAACAATCATAGCTGGTTAACCGATCTTATTTCAGAAGTGTCCCGTTTTGTTTCCCTTTATCTTCTCCGCGTCCCCCTCCCCCCAGGTCTGCCGCGAGTTCCAGCGGGGCAACTGCGCCCGCGGCGAGACGGACTGCCGCTTCGCCCACCCATGCGACAGCCCCATGATCGACACCAGCGACAACACGGTGACCGTGTGCATGGACTACATCAAGAGCCGCTGCTCCCGCGAGAAGTGCAAGTACTTCCACCCGCCGACTCACCTGCAGGCCAAGATCAAGGCCGCCCAGCACCAGGCCAACCAGACGGCTGTGGCTGCACAAGCCGCGGCCATGGTGAGAGCGCCGCCCTGCTGGCCGCCGTCTACATCTCAGTCAGGGCAGGAAACGCGCACACAGTTTACCAGTTAGCGATGTGTTCAGCAAGCTTAGGGCTCCTTTTATGATTCTCATTGTTTACCACATTTTGTGACACACTGTAAAAATGTCTCCTTCTTCATTTCTGTTGTGAATAGTTTGATTAAAGCTCACCTTGACTTAGAGAGATTTTCCAACACCTCTCGCTTACAAAACCCGCCAACATACAATGTGGAGCCCTGCTTTATTACTGCACAAAACGTCCTCGGCTGATTTATTCTAGAGGACCCCGGAGGACAATTCAGCCACAATAGTCCTCCAAACGAGAGGCGGTTGTGTGCGACAAACAGGGTTTAGCGAGACCTAAACGGATCAGCGTTGACGGCGCAAGAACAATCTGTTATTATTTCACTGCAGCCTTGTTTTATTTTCCAATGCCCTTGGTTGATATGGACTCCCCCCCACCGCATCCCACTTTGCTGTCCTCAGTGATAAGTGCAGTCCTCTGCAGATCAGGTTGCAAATTGAATCAGGGATGTGTGTAGCATGACGTAAAAGGTAGACAAGGACATAAAACTCTGAAACAATCAGAGGAGTACATCATACAGCTCTGGCTGCTCCCCATCCTCCCCAAGGCATTGAGTGGCTTCTTTCGATTTGTCCTTTGGTTGCTGCACTAGCACACCTTGCACCGCTCCAGTGTGCTGACTGACTAATTCTCCCCTCCCTCCATTGCACGGGCATGCTTTTCCGCCTTGCACATACTGACCCTCTCATTGGCTGGCTCCCTCGCTTCTCGCTGTCCTTCTCTTTCCCGTTGTGAGCGCACGGTCTGGGCGTCGAGGCAGGTTGGCTGCCGTGGCTCCAGCAGATGCAGCATACTGAAACCTTTTCGCTTTGTGTTGCGTTCACAGCCAGCAACTGTACGCCTTTGCTCACCTCTTATTAATCTCATTTGCAATCGAGCTGCTCTGCATTCAAACTGCTCTGTGAAGGCCAAAAACGTCCGTCGACGAGTCAGTGTTGACATTGTGGAGAGATTCAAAGCAGGTTTAGGTAGTAAGAACAATAATAATAACTACAACAATAGACAAATAATACAAATATTGCACAGCTATTGACCAGAGACGGAAAGAGGCCCGTAGTAGCTCTTTAGGAGCCTCAAAGATCTCAAAGCAAACAACTATCAGCTAAAAAAGGCCAGAAAATGGCTAAAAAAAGCATCATCCTGTGGAGTTAAGTAGAGAGGGCCGACTTTTCAGCAGGGAAACATCAGAGATAATGTAAATTGGTTTAAAACAAAGGATATCCATGTGTTAAAATGGCCTAGTCAAATTCCAGATCTAAATGGAAAGAATATGGAAAGGTTTCAGTCTGTTTATCTGCTTGTTTGATTGATTGACCACAATTTAAACCCTTCAGTTTTCACCTTTTTTTCCCCACTTCACAAGAATGTGTGGCTTAAAAGTAAAAATAAAACTCTAAAGTTTGTGGTTTGTAAAATAAAATAAAAACTTGTTCTCTTTGCGCTAAAAGTAGGAAAGATCAGCATCCATAATGCCCAAAGCGTTCAGCATTTATTTTGTTTGCTTTTTCATGTCACTTTAACAGACCATCCATCATTTGAACTAACATGTGTCTTTTTTTTAAGTCTGTTAACGCCACGGCGCGTCAGCAATGCATTGTTTTGAGTAAGGCGCAGTAAGAGAATCCACATACATCAAGCAAGAGGCTTGTGCATGGACCATCGAACTCACGTCCTGTTTGTTTTTGTATTTTTATTTTTTTGCCCAGCGTTCACTTTGATTAGGAACGTTATTCATGTGGTCGATACAAATTGGATTTGGAAAACAGAGCTCCACATTCTGTTTTGGAAACTCCCAGCTCGTGTCGCTTTGTCCCAAGTTGATACGTTACACCAACAAGTTCCAGTTTAGAGAGCGTCCGCGATCCTAAACCTCACTCACAACTCCAATCTTTTCTTTTTTTCTTTGCTCATATCGATTTGAGGTAGTTTTACTCTAATTGCTTCAATAGGAGAGCCACTCATGCTTTAAGTGTAGTCAGCTTTTTTTTGGGTAGATGTCAGAAAAAGCTCTCCTTTTTAACTGTATTATAGCATCTTCTTCTTTTTTTTGTCTTTGTACTAATAAATATAGTAGCTTTGTCTCTTTAAGAGTTCAATGAAACAGACTTTTTTTGTTTATGTGCATGCCTATTGTTTCGTATGTGGTATACTGGCATTCAGATTATTTTTGTTTTTTGTTTTTTTCCCTTCTCACCTATCCACAATGCAATGCTGTCCCCCCATGATGCACCTCTGCTTGCTGTTACCTGTATGTTAAAACGCTTGAATCCCATTGGCCCACTGCCATCATGTGCTCGCTGCCTGCTAATTAAAGACTCAGTCGACCGCCAAAGCAATGAAGCGACCCCTCGAGGCGACTGTAGACCTGGTACTTGGACCTTTCACCTTTTGCTTTGCATGTAGCTTCGTTAATTGTACCCGTAGCAACTCACAGTTTTTAATTTGGCTCTTTTGTCGTTGTGCAAACCCTGTAAGACACTTTAATGTGTAGACCTGTGGTATTTTCTAGACTGTGTTTTCTAGTAGCAATGAACGTAAGGCTAAAATATCTTCGGCTACTTTCTTTAATGTGTTTCCATTTCTTGGCCTTTATATGCCGCGCGTAGAGCAAATAACACCAAACAATCATATTAGAGTCAATGTGAGTGAGAATGAAGCTCTGAGATCTGTGCTTCTGTTTGTGTGTGCCAAGGCGTTTCCCCACGGCATCCTCCAACCCCTACCAAAGAGACAAGCACTCGAGAAGACTAACGGCGCAAGCTCTCTGTTCAACCCCAGTGTTTTGCACTACCAGCAGGCGCTGGCCAACGCACAGCTC
>JAVLVB010000746.1:1965955-1977253 GCA_032876305.1 Orestias chungarensis | reverse complement strand
CCCCAGAGACGTGCCTGTTCGCTCCAGCCGGGGTTTTTGGCTGCGGCTCGGCCCACTAACGCAGAGCTCTGAAGGGAGAACGCCCTCGCTTGCTTCCATTATCAGTTGGCGTCACTGCTGTAGCGTTAGCATCTAAACTGACTGATGCCTTTTGTTTTTTGTCTTGTCTAACGTTGTTGTTTTCCTCCTCCTCGATTAACCCATTTCTCCCCCCCCTCTCTCTCCCTCCCTCTCTCTCTCTCTCTCTCACTCCTCCTCTCTGTCTCTTTCTCTGAATAAACACAACAGGGTCAGTGTTTTGCATGACCCCTACTAGCAGTCTTGGTAGGTCCTGACATTGCTCTCTCTCACACACACACTCACACACACACTCTGGCTGATTTAGGGGTGGGCGGGTGTCTGCAGACCTTACAGGTGAGACTAAACGTCCCTGCGCCGCCCCCTTAATGTGGTGCTGAGACATTTCTCGGTGTCGTCAAGTCAAACTGTGCGTCTCCTTAGGCCGGGACACGGCTCAAACGTTTCATTTGAAGTTTGCATCCCCTGAAGGAGTTGCAGCTCTAAGCTTTTATTTCCCCGACCGACTTGACTCTGTTGCTAACGACTGTTTTTGTTTATGATTAGTTGCTGATGCGATATGTTGCCTAAGATCTAACATAGCTTCCGTTTTGTTGTGCCGTGTTGACCACGAAATTGAAATCAGTTTCCCAGTGAAATTACACAGACCTGGAAACATGACAGGATAACGGGAGCGAGGTTAGCTTACAGCGCCTTTGCAAAAGTATTCAGTCTTCTTGAACTTGTTTGCATTTTGTTGTGTTTTAAATTTGAATTCTATGTGACAAATGAACACAAAGCAGTAGCAGAATAAAACGAGGCATTTTTACCTAAAATACTTTACAAATAAGAGTAAAAAAGTGAGTCGAGACCCACAGTTTGCACCTATTCTTCTTTACAAAACACCTTAGCCCAAGTCAGATTTAGTGGAGAGCATCAGTGAGACTAACTTTCTGTCTGGCGGATTCTCTAATTAAATTTACCTTTGGACTTTGACTGAGCCAACCATTCATTGTCGCTCTGGCTACATGTTTAATATCATTTTTCCTGCTGGACAGTGAACCTCAGCCTCAGTTTTAAATCTCTACTGCAGTCCAAAATAGGTTTTCTGTCAGGATTACCGTCTTGCCAACACCTCTGACCGGTAGTTTTGTCCCTGCTAAAGAAAAGCACCCGTACAGAAGCTCTTTTTGCAAATCTGGTGGTTTATTTCAATTTACAATCAAATTGAAGAAGCCCCTGCTAATCCACCTCATTTGCTTTTGCCGTGCTCCACTTTAAATCATTGTCTGTTTTTTTGGTTAGAAAGCCAAACAGAGAGATGTTGAAGTCTAGAAATATGATCATCGCCTGTTATGATTGATGAAAAAAAACAAAAACAGACCCGTCTGCCGTGCTCACTGATGTTCTCCATAAATCCTCTTAGGCCTTCACAGAACAGCTGGATTTACACTGGTGTGTAAATCCAGTCTCCACTTTCTAAATGGAGTATTTATTTAGAGTTATCAGAGTAAAGAGGGTTAGATCCAATTCCGTTTTTTAAAATATCTATTAAAAGAAATGACACTGGGTCAGTTCATATGCTAAAATCCAGCTGTAAGTAGAAACTGTGCTAGATTTCAAGGGGGCCTGAATAATATTTGCAAGGGAATAAGTATAAATAAGTATTTTTAACTCATCTCTGCAGAATTGCATATTCCTGGCGTGTGCGCTGACAGTAGCCATGTGGCGTCTTCCCGCCGTTCAGTTGGTCAGGCCAACTGCTTTAACGAAGCTGAACTTGCATCAGAACTCCCAATTAACTTCTCTGGGAAAGAAACAAAACTGATTTTCCGTATAAATTTCCTTACTTGTGATTGTAATCGGCTTCTCTCCTCTTGTTTTTTTGTTTGTTTGTTTGTTTTTGTTTCTTTTCTCCCATGCTGTCCTCTTTCTTTCTCTCCTCCTCGCTTTTGCATTGTGAACGGTTGCATGCCATCCGCTGGTGTGACCATAACGACGGCTCGCTGGCGCTCTCTCTCACCACCACCACCACAAACGTTGCCGTCGACGCGCTCGCCACGGCTGTTACCATGGTCGCCATAACGCTCCACCTACCTGTTTCATTGCTACCCCACCCCCCTCCTCAAAAACAAAGTCCCAATGATGTACAGTGCTACGCCTGCTACTGTTTCTGCAGCAACAACTCCTGCCACAAGTGTCCCCTACGCAGCAACAGCACCACCCAATCAGGTTTGCTCCTTTTAAAGCTTTCTTTCATCAATCCCCCGGAGTTCTGAATAAGTGCTGCCTCCTAATGGTGAGCCGCGGCGACCTCCGACCTTGCCGTACTCCAATCATCCATGCGGCCCCACCGGGCGAGCTCACGCTGGCATGAAAGCCACTGAGTGGGTGTTTTTCCACTCAATTTGAAACCAAGGGCGCTACCTGAGTGGTGCCTCTTATTTCAAGTATAAAAAAAGGAAGAAAAAGCATTTCTTCAGAGCTCCCGTGTTTGCAAGTAGTACCTGTGTCACGTTGCACCACTTCCTGGTTTGTGTTTTTGCATGCGTTACGTTTTGTTTTCAGCCTCCCCATCCGCAGCAGGGCCGTCGTCTGTGGCGCTTGTGTGCGACACAAAACGCGGAAATTCAAGCTAACGCGCGCAGCAGCTTGCTTTTGAAAGTAGCCACATGTGGCCTATACTTATGTATAGACACTAAAACTAAATATTTCTTGATCATTTAGGAATAATCAATGGATTTCTATGGTTTTTGAGTTATAGGTTCTTAGTATTTCTTAGAAATGTCGTTTGATCTATGGTTTGAATGAAATGTTTTCAGATCTTAGGTCGCTCCAGAACCACTTCAACTTCATGCTTACATGCATTTTCCTTTATCTAAGACCCATTTGCGACCAAACTTGTACGCTCATGTCGTCAGATGTTGCTTCAATATTTTCACATAGTGATTTTTCTTCATGGCGCCATCTATGCGTAAAGTGAACCATTTGCTGATATTTCTTAAATTTGCAAGGTCCCCCTATGTCTTCCAAAATATCTGGCTCCCAACTGCCGTTTCCACTTCTTTGCTTTCTCCTGGACGCAGGATTTAAAGCGAGAGATCGATCATGAGAGAACGGATCCAGGACGCTTGTTAGGGCGAGAAAAGGCAGGGAAACGATCAGAGGAGCCGTCTAAAAATGGCAGAGCGTCGGTAGGACGAGCAGGTTGACTAAGCTAGAGGTTTCACTCTGGCCTCGCTCACGCAGCTGGCAGCTTTTTACTGCTGGATCTGTGCAGAGGTGCTTTGAGGACACGCAGGCCTTTTTTTTTTTGGTTTTGTTTTTTTGATAAATGTCTTTGTTTTTCCAAAGAGATTCAGAAAACCGTCGTCTTCAGATCAAACAATGAAAAAGTACCCCTGGAATAGAACAGGTTTCCCGTTTGATGGGAGCGGCGTGAGCGGAAATTTGGATTCAGAAACACAGACGTGTCCTCCCTTTTTCTCCGTCGACGTTGATCCCAGACCCATTACCCCGCGTCGTACCGCTCCTTGTAGTCCGGCAGCGTGCACACTTCCTGTGAGTCACCGTCTCCTCCTGTAATTGGCATGCAGCAGCAGTAGCAGCAGGAAGCAGAGCCACTCTTTAAAGATGCACGTGGGACAAGGAGCTGGATGAGAAAAAATAAAATAAAAAGAATGGGGTGACGTCAGCCTTCGCTGTCTGCCTCGGTTTGCCTCCTCTCCTTCCTCCCCAGCAGTCGGGAGGCAGGAAACTCACACCGACATCATCATCATTATCAGCTGTGCTGCTTAGAGTCTACGCCTCGTTCTCTCCACTCGCCCCGATCGGGCACTTTTATCAAATCAAGAGCCAGACTCGTTCTTATCGATGACACACGCAGCCATCCTTGTGTTTTTCCTTCTTCCTTTCATTTAAAACGTAAGAACACATGGACGATGTCAAAAACATGCACGTGTGAATATTTGAGGCTGGATATAACTAATGCATGCGCCTCGGGATTGTTGCAGACAGGCCGACAGGTTCAGCGTCTGGTCAACTCTTGGCTGCCGAGCCGTTAATGTGACACGACACGAAGGAGCCAATCACGGCGTTCCATGTCTGAGAGGGATATCAACCATGCCTGCTAACGCCGCTGGGGCTTCCTGGAGCTGCAGCACCCTCTAGTGTCAGGCTGTCCTCACCTCAGTTAGATCCAGCTAATGTACTGAATCATCATCTGTGTCGAAGCTGTTTTGTTGTTTTACTGGTACCGCTGCTCTGAATTCGGATCCGTCTGCACCATGGAGTGTCCACATCACACATCGTGCTGTCCTGATGTTGTGTGCGATGGGATCGCTGGCTTCTGTCCTGCTGGCTGTGCGCTGCCCACTAACAGGAACCATGCAGGGTTTCGTTTTGAGCTGGCTTTCTGCCTGAGGCACCAACATGGCTGCAGCTCCTCCGCCTTTACCCCCTTCAAAGACTCCCTCATCTTTGTCTGCCTTCCTTTGTTGTTGTTGTGGGGTTTTTTGTGTCCCCTGAAAACAAAAGTGGTCAATTTTTCCCAGATCAACTAAGTATGTGAGTTTTTCTTTAGAGAAAACTGTGCTCCAAATAGTTTAAGGGAGACCAAAGAACACAACAGACAAGACGTGATCCTCCTCAACTAACGACAGCATTAATTAGGAAATTATGGCAGAAGCAAAACTTAACTGTGATTTACATTTAAAACAATTTATCGCGTAGGGCTGCAACTACGGATCATTTTAATCATTTATTCTTTTATGTTTCTGCTAATAATAAATCAAGCTGCTGTGCGTGGTTATATCTAACCCTTTAAGTCCAATTTGAATGACTTAAAGTGTTAAAAGTGTGTTTAGACACCCTTTTTAACTTTTTTGTATTTTATTCGACAAAAAAACAAAAATCTAGCATCGATTTGAGTGCATGTACAATCTAAATTGCCGCTACATTAATAAGCTGAATTGAATTGAATCACACAAACAAACGTTTTAACGCAGAGCCGTTGGGCTGCCGGGATCTTCTAGTTGCACCAATGCAACGGTTTTAGATCAGGACATGTTTGTGTTTTGTCCAAGTTCAAACCTTAATCAAACACTGAATCAGAATAATTTACTTTACAAACGCTGGTTGTATTGATGGACCGTAAATGTCCACAGACAGAACGTCGTTCAGGCACAGGACAGGCAGAAAAAACATGGCTGCAATAACCGACGGGTGGACGTGCAGGGGGTACGTAATGCTGAACTTGCATTGCTGGATTAATTATTATTGTCCTGACACTTGAAGAGATAAAAAGAAATCACACAAACGAGCATATGTGTGTGTTCAGATGCAATCTCGCGACTTTTGTGTTTCATGCATCGTCACGCCTTAGGTCGGAAAAAGATAGGAATCTAAAGATTTGAATACGGTGCAAATAAGGTTGGACAGTCTGTTATCCATCAAAGCTACCATCGCAGTTCTCAAAGTTGGGATATAGAAGCAGTAAAAGCATAAGGAGAGTAGTTAGTTTAATGTAAAACAGCTTCAGACGGTAAACGATGATCTGCACATGCCAACTAAAACCGTCTCTTCCTCTGTCGTCTCTGTCTGTGTCTCTGGCTTGCAGATCATCCTGAAGTGAGCGTGATGAGGGGAGCCGAGTGTCTCGAAGCTCCGCTAGGAAGCCCAAAACAGCCCCTCTGTAAATACTACCTGGCCTCTCACATGGAGGTCCAGCAACCTGCATGCTAAGAGTGTTAGCACTTCAATTTAACCACAAGAACTGCAGTGCCGGTGTACCACACACAGAAAATAAAAGATACACACACACACACATATATATATATATATATTATATATATATGTATTGGTAGAAAAACAATATGAACACTAAAAAAGTCACAGATATTATGTATAGAGCATACATAGCAGATACACTTCAGAGTGGCATATCTCCTGTTGCATATTTATTTTCAAATCTCGCGCAGCGTCCGCCGCTTCGGTTGGTCGGAGCAGACGCTCGGTTGAGGCAGCAGACCTAAAGAGCACACGGCAACATCCACGCCTTCACATTTGGCTTTTTATGAAGTTTTTTTGTTTGTTTGTTTGCTTTTCCACTCTCTCTCTCTCTCTCTCTCTCTCTCTCTCTCTCTCCGGGAAACATCTTGCAACAGTCGGACCGGCTCGCCCCATTTATTTGCAGTGAGCTCAGCTTGTTTCGCGTGAAGTCAGGATTGAGGGACGCTAAACGCTCGAAGCCTGCGCCAAGGGCTCGACGAACCTGGAGAGGGGGTTGTGTTAGCCTCAGACTCACCAAGCCTTGTGTGTTTGTGCGACTGAGTGCGTATCAAGAAACTGATGGTCTGCTGGCAGACTGCGACCTTAGATGGCAACACCAGGCCTGCTAGAAGTGGTTTTCCTTTCATTCTTTAGTGCCGGGGAGGCATGTGAAGGACGTAAGTGCTAAACCTAAACAAAAAAACAAAAACAAAAAAGAGAACACGATGCATTTGACAAACACCGTCAAGCAAAGACAGATGACTTGAACTCGAACTGGAGGGCTATACGTGACCGTCGGTTGTCCTGTCCGACCCTACTATCACCGATGATCCTGTTTCCATTTTAGAAAACTGTAGAAGTGCCTAAAAAATAAGTAAATATTTCAAAAAAAGCTCACAGACAACACATAAAACATCCTAAGAGGGGGTATGTTACCCAAGAACCGCCCGATTCTTTTACTAAGACATTAGCCAGGAGGAAACCCTGCTGGAAAACGCTCATCTCACATCACAAGTGACTTTTACAGCGAGGAGAGACTAAAAAAAGGAATCGACAAATCAGAATTAGCTTTGTTAAAATGTTGCGACGTTTCGCGGCGCGTCCGTCGTCTCTTTACACGATGGGAGCGCGACTGAGGAAAAACACACGTATTGTGAACTGTGTGACGTATGTAAAGTGTCTGTTATTTTTGTTTCTGCTCGTGGTTCTAGGGAAATCTGTTCAGGCTTATTTAAGGAAGTTGTCTTTGAACCTCAGCCTCCCCGTTCATCTTTTAAGGCCAAGATCAGAGAAATCTCCTTTCGGATTCCATATTTAGCTTCACGTTTCCAACTTTCTCTCCATCTGATCAAAATTCTGATTTAATCTCATGGTGCTTCATCGGCCCTGACAATCCATAACGCAAGGGTTCGTTTCCAGTCCCACGGTGACCTGCTTGTACACTGTTGCAACACGAATGTAATAATTGGCCAATAAAAGGATTCGGGTCATTTTTTAATATGAAGCTTTTTGAGCCAATAACCTAACATGCTTCACTTTGGTCACATGATCAGGTTTCTGTTCCTGCAAACTGCATTTTATTGGGATTATTAAAATATTCATCCACGCATAAAATGGCGGATTTACATATCGAAGAAAGCAAAAAATATTCGATATAACTTATAGTTTCCAAATTAGCTCCGTTATAGTAAGCATTTCATTTTGGCTCTACTGAGAGCTACAAAGTGTTTGCTTGATCTTCATAAATCCCTATATTTAATCTCTATAAATACATTATGTAGTGCAGAGTTGAATGTTTGGGC
The DNA here is from genome assembly GCA_032876305.1 of Orestias chungarensis. Lineage (NCBI taxonomy): Eukaryota > Metazoa > Chordata > Actinopteri > Cyprinodontiformes > Cyprinodontidae > Orestias > Orestias chungarensis. Next base: position 1,969,625 of record JAVLVB010000746.1, on the reverse strand, counting down.
GGGGGACAGTTGCAGGGACCATAATTTATCTTATTTATATGCAATAACAAGATGAAATGCAACAACCTGGGCTCGATTTTAGCCTATTCAGATATTACTGTGCTGCTAACTCGCGGCAAAATATGTATTTACATGAAAAAAAGTAACTCCCCATGGCCGGATTTGTTATCCCATTTGTTTTCTGGCGTCGGCAGATGCTAAGTTAAGGATATGGTTTATTTAAATATACGATTAATTGAATAATTGAACCCTACGAAAAGTATGAAGTAAATATATTCCTCAAAAATGTGGTTTAAATGTCCAACAATGGGAACCGCTTATTGATCAAGGATGTTTGTATAAGTAACTTTTCAACTTGGAAGGAAACTATTTACTGTCGCTTTAACTAATAGATAATTAAAAAAAATGGTTTAAAGAGCCCAGTTTTTATTAGGACAATATTACGTTAATGGCTCAAAAACCTCATTGCATTATTGGTTCTTTTAGTAACAGTTTTATAACAGCCTATTAGATTACTGTGGCCGTTATGACCTTATTAGTTGATACCCTCGTTTAAAAAAGGCGGTAAAACGTCCTGTTTGAGATTTTACTCGTAGAAAAAAAAAAATGTTGTAAAACTATTCTTTGCTTGAGATGAATGTAATTTATTGGGCTGTGCAGCGTTTTTCTGCATGGGTCTGTTGTTTTTTGTTTTGTTTGTTTTTTAAAGACCGCGTCCTCCATCAAGTCAGGAAACTGGAAACCTTTCTGGATCTTTTTCTCTCGCATTTCTCGTCGAGGAGGAAAATTTAGAGGGGAAAAAAAAAAAGAAGTACAAGTTCCCCGACGGAGGAGGACAAAAAAAAAATAAAAACTTTATTGTATAGAAGACATTTTACCAATAAAAAAAAAAAAAAATGCTAAGAATTTTTTTTGGAACAAGGATGTAATTTTCACTCTAGTATGATAGTATTTCATAACAATATTACGTTGTTGCTGTGGCAACCAAATGTTGTAGTTACTAAAGTTTGGTATTTTTGTAAAGGAAATGTTATATTCAGTTTTGTTTGTTTGTTTTATGCTAGAACACTGTACACAAGGTAGATTGTAGAGAAGATATGAACATTTCTTATTAGTCATCAACGAGAAATATATGACAGTTACCAGATATCTTCACTAGCAAATAACAGCCTGTATACTGACTGTAACACTTCTAGATTTAAAATCATCAATGTTATATAGATTACATATATATGTATATATATATATATATATATATATATATATATATATAATGTATGTAAGTAAGAACTAAATATTCTATAAATTATTAAGTTCAGATATAAAACTCCCTTGAAAAAGTTCCTTAAAGTTCAACGCTGAGACCATTTTAGTTTTTTTTATCTTAGGCGTATTTATCCGTAGATTTTTGGATTGCACTTTTTTTAATTATTATTATTATTAGACTTTAAAGGCATCGGTAATTAATTCAACATATTGTTGCATGGGGAGAATATGTTTCTTTTTACATACTAAACCATAACTTACTGAATGTTTTTAAAGAGGAACGCACACACACACAAAAATGTCTGTACGACTCGCAGCAACCTTGTGTATGTAAGGTTTCTTGAAATGTGTTAATGCTGCCGTTGATAGGACGGTTTCAAAAGAGAGAAGAGAAGAAGAAGAAAAAAAAGGACAAATGTAAGCACTTTCTGAGCAGTTGGTCAACTGAGCAGACTCAGCTTATCCAAACACTTTGCCTTATCTTGAGTCCCATCGTGCTTGAGGTTTTATGTTTTTAAGAGCTCTTAATGAAATATATTTAAAAAGATGACTTCTCAAATCCCGTTGGAGTTTCATTTCAAATGTAAAAGGTCATATTTTATTTTTCCCTTTTAGAAGGTTTTATTGTGTGCATCAAACAAGCCATCAAGGAGGACTGTAACCAAAGCTGTCCTTGGATCTGTGGTAGCCATGTTGGAACAGTTTGAGCACGCAATTCCCAGCCAATGACAGCAGAGGGCGCTACAGTGGAGGCTGCAGGTTGCCTCCCTTCTGCAAAGTTAAACGTGACAACAAAACACACATCGGATTCATAGTTTTAATGTAACCCTTCTAAATGTATTCTTTTGCATATATTTGTGTGCTATTTCATGTTTATATAGTCAGTTGTTTCTTTTGGTTCCAGCGAGATAGTGTAAAATCTATTGAGAGAAAGAAATAAAGAAAATAAAATTGCTTTTTGGTTTTTTGTCCTCCTTTTATTTTAAAGAAATGTTTCCTTCTGTCTGGAATGGTGTTTTATTCCCTAAAGGCCACCTCAGAGCTACAATCCCATAATACAAAAAATGTTTAGAGTCTACGCCTTGTTTTGCATAGATGTTTTATCACATTTAAAAAAAAGAAAAAGTAAGATTGCTTGAAATATTTGTATCAAAAACAGTAATGACTATGAGGGGTTATTAGTGACCTCCTATAGTAATATGATTGTACATGCAGGCGGTGAAATACTGGTTACAAGGAGTAAGCAAGAATGTGTGCGTAGAACGTGAACATCCAGACCAGATCCAGAGAGCTTTTAGCACCTTATGAGTCTATTTAGAGATTTAAAGTGATTTTAAAAAACAACTTCCAACATATTCACATCTGTCTCGTCAAGCTCACTCTGAGAGCAGACCGCAAAAGGCTAGAGGGAGTTTTTCGAAACCTTATAGTCTCATGATGGGACATACAGCAGGTTCTTTCTGCTGGTAATAATAAATGTGCATATACAGTAGGATCAGATTACCTAAAATTGGATTATTCAAAACAGTTTGAAATATGCAATATAGATCTAATCTAAAATTAGCGTGAAGACATTTAAGGTACAGGAGTGAGTTAAAGCCAAAGTTTGTAATCTCAGTGGTGACTTGAAATGGGCAGTAAACGCAATAAATCCCTCAAAAAGGTCAGCTGGAAGTGAATAATTATGGGCAAGACTTCCTTTAAGTGTTAGTAGAGCATGGAAAAAAGTAACGTTTTCTCTACTTTTGCAACACGACAACTCAGTTTTTCCTGTGTTATTTGAGTTTTTCAGTCATGGCCTTCAACGTCTCCCTTCCGGCAATAAGAAATGGAGCTACCACCCACCTATCTGATCCAACATGCTACTAAACTATCTCGTTCTTCATTCAAATTGCGTAGAAAGCCGCAAGTACCTCAAGTCAAGGTTACGCAGACACTCCACACAAAAGTAATCAAGTGAGATTAGTGAGTTTATTTCAATTCTTGCAAATTATTTATACAAATAAGCAAACGCCTCGCTCGCTGGTGCGTTTTCATACATACTGTGAAAGCCATTCTGGGAACTATTCAATCATGTCTGTCAAGTCTTTTAACAAAAAAAAATGTATAAATTAAAAAAGGATGGAGATTACAATCTTCCATCTAAGGATGTCCTACAAATTGTTGTCCCCAAAGTAAGGCAAAAAAACCCCGAGCATCTAATATTTGGAACAGTAACAGTCAGGAACTGTGTGAAAAGTACATTTTCTATCTGGTAGTTTTGTATTTCATTTCTGCCAAATCTCTACCAAAATAGGACTTACCTGCTTAAATAAAGGAAAAGTTATATATATATATATATATTTTTATATATATATATATATATATATATATATATATATATATATATATATATATATATATA
>JAVLVB010000746.1:1950035-1965855 GCA_032876305.1 Orestias chungarensis | reverse complement strand
CTTCCAGAGGCACTAATCGCCCTCCATACCTTCAAGAGGCACTAATCGCCCTCCATATCTTCCAGGTCACGCTCGCATCCAGAGGATGCTCCGGAGGCGCCGGTGCAGCCAGAAAACTGCAGCGGCGCATCTCTGCATGAAAACATGCTTATTTTTACCCCGCGTTGCATTATGGATGCAGGAAGCGGATCGTCCCGGTAGAGAGGCGGCTCCCGGTGCAGAGAGCGGCGCGCGGGGGATGCGGCGCGTCCCCGCCTCTGCGCACGCCAGAGGATGCGGGAGTACAAGGTGGTGGTGCTGGGCAGCGGCGGCGTGGGCAAGTCCGCCCTCACCGTCCAGTTCGTCACCGGGACCTTCATCGAGAAGTACGACCCGACCATCGAGGACTTCTACCGGAAGGAGATCGAGGTGGACTCGTCCCCGTCCGTGCTGGAGATCCTGGACACGGCGGGGACCGAGCAGTTCGCCTCCATGCGGGACCTGTACATCCGGAACGGCCAGGGCTTCATCCTGGTGTACAGCCTGGTGAACCAGCAGAGCTTCCAGGACATCAAGCCCATGAGGGACCAGATCATCCGGGTCAAGAGGTCAGAGGCCGGTTTCACATCAGCTGATGCCTGCTTTGATGCTGTATAGGGGATGGGGCGGAGTGCCCAGGGCGGCACTGTCTGGGGGGGGCGGGCGACACATGCATGTTACTTTAAAAACAAAAAAATTGAGTTTCTTTACGATAAACGAGCGTAAAAATCATTAAATCAATCCATGTCTGATCTGAATGCTCCTTTTTTTCTAGCAGAAAGTTGTGCAGAGCTTGATTTTATGAGGATGATGTCTGTCAGGTACCATAGCAATTTATGTTTCTGCCAAATAATGAAAGCCAGGATTTTTCCTTTCATCTTCCACGGTGAGGACCCCAGCTGCAGCTCACCTGTCTGATTCTTCCTCTCCGTCTTCTGCTCTTGATTTAACTCTGGACGGCTTTGATCGCCTCAGACAATGACTCATTCCCTACACTGAGGTCATCTTGAGCGATGGTCCAATTGTAAATTCTTGGCTCTGAGCCTCTTTGAATTTATGTGAAGGCAGCTCTCTGAAAATGTGTCAAACAGATGATTTCTTTCATCTAGCCCTGACCAAGCCCAGTTGGAATATGAAGGGAGGCCCGTAGGTAGATGTTTGAGGACATAAGGACATGATTAGGTGAGGTATGCAGTGAAGCGTTCCCCGTTTGTGAGGTTCAGCTTAGCTCCTGGAGTGAACCGGATGACCCGAGTGGAGCGGCAGAGGCGAATGCATGTGGGAACTCCTCAGACATGAATAATATAACGATGGAGCGCTGCAGCCTCCGTTCACCTCGCGAAGATGCAGGGGTTTCTACCTGCTCTGCGGAACGACCGGTGAGGAAAAACCAACTGGGATTACACGTGGAGAAACTATTCAGGTCACAAAATGTTCGTCTGATTCTGGTAAGAGCAAGAAAGTATAAAACCATTTGAAATATTCCTTCCTCCTCACAGTGACGCTCTGTGTGCGTCTGCGACATGACGTCCAAAACGACACAGTCGATTTTCTCAATGCAACGTGACTAACTCCACCGACTCATCCGTGTTCTTTAAACTATGTTCACTCCTGGTCTCCATTAGCCGCCTCTCTCCCCTCCGATCCAAAACTTGTTGCTGAGCCAGCAGCAGTAACAACAAACACTACGCGAGGATGTGTGCCCACTCGCTGGGCCTTAATGGGATTGTGTTGGGTTGGAAGCCAAGAGGACATCGGGCATCCATTAGGGAGCCGCTTAGGACGGATGGAAAACATGGGCGAGACAGGCTTCCGGATCACGGACAATCCTGCGGCGCACAAGTTTAGTATCTGATCTGAAGACCCGACGCTGTTGTTGTACGTGAACACGACATGCGGGCGTGGCTCCTTGGGCATGCTGGGGCCTTCAAAGCTGCGTTCTTTCACGCCGCGCTTATGCTGTGTCTAACAGTGGGAGGTGAGCGTCATGCTGCGATGAGCGGGGATAGGGCGGAGAGACTAAAACCGTGGTCCCGGAGGCCACGTCGGTGTGGGTGCGATCCAATTTTCTTGAGCAGAGGCTTTTAAGCGTTTGCAAGTCAGTGTAGGGAGAGTTGTTTAAGCAGCCTCCTCTTAGAGCTCATTGGGTTTTAATGCGTTTACTGCGACACGCTTTTAACCATAGTTCATCACTTAACACAATCGTGGAAGCGGTCACATGTATGAAGGTGCGCTTTGCCTCTTGGTTTCTAATCCAGGACAGAAACCAACAAGGACCCGAAATCCCTCATGACTAAATAACAAAAACAAAGTCTCCTCCTTGGTAATTACATTGCAACCTCTTCAACTTATCTTGTAAACCCTTCGGGGTTACAAACATGCTTTGAAGTCTATCTGTAATTTTCCCACATTAAGATGGGCTATCAGGACTATTCCCCACCACAGAGCCGAAATAACAGAGGCTGCAATGCCAACTAAATGGAAATAGGGAACCTCTAAGGTGCCCTGAACCGTTTAGTGGCTTAAACTGCAGTAGAGAAGAGGTACACTTATTATGGACCCAGTTTATACCAATTTAATTCTCCTACTAGCAATAGTTGGTACTCTTTTCCAAAGAAACCTCTTTTTTATTATTTCTTTTGCGTCAGCTGACTCAAAATAATCCCAAAAAACTGCACTTTAACATGAGATCGCTTAGTGACGATATGCTGAAGTGGACATCTTTAAGATGAGAGGGAGGAAATATTTACGGGTCTGTGGTAGATTACACATAATGAAGGAGTATTAAAATTTCAGTGGGAGGGATAGAAAAGGCTTTTTTTTTAAACCAGCAGGGCCAAGTGACCTAAATATGGGAGTCAAGATTTTCCAGAGCGCTGGAAACAGTTTGGAAGTTGGTAGTAAATCTTAATTAGGGTCCATTAAAGTCTAAAGCTCAAAATGTAAACTAACCGACTCCGTTTATGTATTTCAGTTCTGCTTAACTGTGTGTTTATAAAAACATGATGAAAACTTCTGGTTAATATTTAACAGGAGCCTCTGGTTCTCTAACATACCTAATTTTGTCTCTAGCTAAACAAGGCTGACTCAAATTGATCAAATCAAAAACACTTTATTTATCCCAGATGTTTTTGAGCAAGTCAAAGAATTTGGTAGCGTATATTATGCACACGTGCAACACTGCCACAGAGGGGCTACTGCAATATTGTAAGTGTCTTGAAAACACCATAACTCACTATCATTCCATTTCATGCCGACACTCTGTCTGCACCAGTAAAGATTTTCTCAACTCGCCATGCTGAACGCTTTGATCTGCTCCAAACTAAAAGCAGTATGACATTGTGATTAATTAGGCTAATATATATTTGATCCATTTATTGATTATATAGACAATATTTAACGTTCAACTCAAAATGGCCAAGCAACCGTTGCATGTAAAAAAAAAAAAGCAAGACATAGACATCATAGCTAAAGTAACTTAAAGTTAACTGGATTTTTTTCTTTTTAAGACTGACTAAGTTCAACAAAAGTAAATTACTTTTGAGATCTTTAATTATTTTTGCAGATTAAAGGCGGCAGAAACAAGCTGTGGCCTCAGTAATGACACATTAAAGCAAACATGATAAAAATGCTGATACTGATGTCTCATCCTGCAGCATTTTAGCCTGAGCCAATATAGCTATGAGTAAATTAGCATTAAACCTGTTGACTTTTATTTATTAATATCTTTCTACGCCAAAAAAAAATGTATACGTGTTAAAAATATGTGTGCGGAGGACACAAATTGACCATTTCTTGTGTGATTCTTCAGCTTGTTATCTCTCTGCTCTACAAATTCTTTAACATTCTCTTCACCAAAATCATGGTTAAACCCACAAACAGAAAAGTTTAAGCAATTCCCGTATCTCCTTTTAAGCAGTTTAAAAACATTCATACTGAATGATCTGTAGTCCTTTCACACAATAAAAGAAAAGCTAATTGCTACATTTGCTAAGTTAGCATGAGCCCAGAAAAAAAACAGTACTACTGTTACTACTACTTGATTACTAGATTGATTCAGATCTTAGCTAGCAGAACAGAACTAATTTGTGTCATTTGGCATCTGAACAAACAAAGTTTACGTTGGGGTTCCTCAAGGCTCTGTTCTCATGCCACTTTTATTCATAATCTGTACTTGGGCTAAAATAACTGGAGCACTAAATAATCTATTAATGGTTGATCAGCATATGCTGATGATACACAACTTGATGTTTCTGTCACCACTTGCCCAAAGTCCATTGGAGTCACTCACAATATCAGTGAGCGAAATGTCTTCAATTTATACAGATAATAGATTAGTGATTGTTTTTTGCTACCAAAAATGCAACTGTTAAACGTAATCAAGTATCAATAACAATTATTCTCCTTTAACAAGTATGCAAACGATCATACACGGATGAAGAAACATTGTTGTTCATGTCGCTGCTGTTTAATTTATCGTTTCATTAAAGATATTTTACAAAACGACCAACATTGGCCGATAACCAATATCAATGGTTATCGGCCAATGTGTCTCTCAGGTTGTTGATAATATTAGGAAGTAATCCTCAGCTATAACTTATCCATCATATTTTGGGAGTTCTGACCAAAATGAGAAAAAACAATTATATCACACCGGTTCTTAAGTTCCTTGAATGAGTCTCTCTTTGTAAAATTGTTCAATTTAAACAGATTTTAATGCTCTATAGGAAACATTGGAATCGTTTGCAGAGCAAAAGGTGGTGTTTAGGTTTAAATTCTGAAAACATTACAAGTCTAAAAACATGCTGCAGCGTTACCATAAAAGGTCAAGGTGTATTTTGTCTTGTCTTAGCTTTTTATGTGTTTGAAAGGAATATGTTAAGGTTTCTCCCTTTTTTTTGCGTGAATCACCAGTTTTCCTTCCAGTGCATTTCTTGTTTACTTCCAATTTTCTTTATCTCCGTTCCCTTGTGTCTGTGAGGCACTTTAAATGAACTCCTGCATGTATATTGCTACACAAATAAACTCGCCTCGCTCGCTAATCACCAGTCCACAGAGCAAGAGTTGTGAAAAAAAGAGTAAAAATCATATCTTTAAGCTTCCGTCTGCAGACTTCTGTCTACTAATGTAGGGATTATCTGAGTTATTTCATTAATTAAATCACTTTAAAGGGAGTTATCTTGGTTTAGTGCAGAGCTATTCAGTATTGTGTAATATATTCCCCCTGATTTCTCCTTCATGCCACATGCACGCTGCAGTATATGGCTGCTACAGTGGCTTTTGTTCTCCAGCAGTAAGACCCTTTGGGAGTTGACGCAGAGTTGGCATTCTAGAGGCTCCGATTGTTCAGATACAAGGCGCCGTTGTTGCACGCCATAACTCCTCCGACAATCAACTAACAACAGATGCACGGAGAGGAGAGATGGCTTCGGGGCCTCACGCAGGGAGAGATGCCTGACTGTTTTGTTGTTTGCTTGTGTTTTTCGCCACCTTTCCGTGGGGTTCGTGAAAACCGGTTAGTGATGCCACTGCGGATGTTTAGCGCAGCAGGTAGCCCAATAAATGTGATGCAAGCGGGAAGGGGCTGACTGGAAAAGCTAGAGCTAACGTTTTTTTTCGTTAGCTATAAAGAGATGTTTCGTGTGTGTCGACATCATTGCATGTGTGCATTTTTTTCCATCTGGCAGCTGAAATAACACCCTGCAGAGGAACATGGCAGGAGGCTGTTTTTTTTGTGCCTCCAAGTTTTTGTCAGATTCCCTGTGCTTGGAGAGGATGAAGCTTCTTAACCCGGATGGTGTTCTGAGGAGGAGGGTTTGAGAAAACATTATTCTGGAGACAATTATCTCCTAATGCTGTCTTTTTTTAAAAATTATTAATAAGCCAGTTTGCTTAATACCTCCAGGAGCATATGGTAACTGAAATGAACATCTCCCCGACCTGCTTGTGTCTTTTTTGGCCATTTGGGGGTATAAAAACAACACAATCGGTCATATTTAAGTTAGTTAAAAGAAGCTTCAAATAAAACTTTACCTGGAACTTTTTACTTATTTGCTTTTTACATTTTCGATTGAAAAAAACAGCTTGATTTGTTGTGTGGGGTAAAATGTTAAGGAGCAAGGATGCAAGATATATATTGACGATGAATTGGTTCAACAATAAAAACAAATCTGTATTTATATCTTATCCAAAGGTTAGGAAAGTATGTACAATGTATAAAAATATAGGTTAAGCTTGATTATCAGCCCTAAAATTGTAGGATCTGTGACACAATTATTAGCAACCCTAACAGTTGATTTGAGATACTTTAAAACTAACTGAAGCATATTTAACTTACAAAGAGTTTCTAATTTAATCTATTTACTTGTTGATTACGGTTTCTAGGAATTTATCAGTCATCCTCTGTATGGAGACTTGGTAACAAGAAAAACATAAATCTTTTCTGTCCTACCATCACAATCGTAAACATGTGGAGATTATGTTAAGGGACATTTACTGTAACTGTAGTTCCTTTAAAAGCCCCCAGAACCATTTTAGACTTTATATACAGCACATAGCTTTTGAATAGTTTTTAAAAAATAAGGAAAAAGAAAATAAGGGTCTCTCAGAAAATATAAAATGGGTCACCATTGGATATTGCTTTCAATTTGAGCAAATCATCGTAGAAATGGTTTCCTACACACAAAGATAGGCTTTCTCATTGCCGTATTTGGTATCGTTTCCTGTGTACATGGAAGTGTTTTGCCATATAAAATGCATTTTTTTTTTGTTGCTTTTGGTTGATTTACCTGTTCTGTTCTTTGTATCCTCCAGTTTAGTTCCCGTTTACATCAGCGTTGTTCTTTTCTTCCTTTTTTTTTTTGTAGTTTTCATTCGAGTTGTTTTGAGGTTCTCCCTCAGTTTTCCCGACAACAACATTTGCTGTTTCCCGTTTCCTCTGATTAGTTAACGCAGTTCTCTTGTGAGGTGAGAAAAACTATTCATTAGTTTTAAAGATCAATTTTTGGGGCTCATATTTAAAAGCAAACACATTTTTTACAAAGTTCTCTTCTGCATTTAAAATAAAATTGTCCACAGCTCAGCCGCCAGATATGCTCTAGATAGACATATTGACTGGTATAATTTTGGAAACCGTGATGGACTCCGGCGTTTAATCCTGAGAACTGACTGATTATTCAATAATACATGACACGGAGCTGTAAAGCGCCGATCCCTGTGGTACGAGGCTCCTTCATGCTGCGTTAAGCAGCTCCTTATCGTATGGTGAGGAAGGAGGAGTAGATAGATGCTACAGCAAACAATCCCAAAACAAACCCCTCCCGCCCCGGCCAGGAGGGACCGGCTCTCCCTGTGTCTTTGTAGTTATATATAGACTTTCTCCTGCAAGCCTGTCAGATCGCATCTGTCTGAACGTTGCTCTCTATGTTCGCACCTCCAGAATCGGGCTTTCCGATTCCAACAGGCCGACGCGAGATGCTTGCCTGCTGAGGTCAGCTGCTGCTCGCATGTGTGAGCGCTGGACCATGGGAAGGGGATAAATGTCAAGCACCAGGGACGTGTTTGGCATTCAAGCTTCGACTGATGCACTTTTACAGCTGCCCGGTGTTGTAGCTCCGATGGAGAACGGTCGCGGCTTTCCAAGTCAGCTGGAACGTTTCTTTTGGTGTGTCGCTGGCTTGTGTTTCCTACTAACCGCCGCCTGGATTCATTTCCTCCGCCTCTCTGTCCCTGAGATGTCTGCCAGCTCTTTTCCACACCTCAGCTCTTTCCCCCGGCCGAGCGGTGTGGCAACAGGCCACCAATTTGTAGATAAGAGCCTAATTTCTCAATAGCACCAGCAGATCAATAAGCCGGGCTTGAAAGCACTTAGGGGTGATTGATGCTGGAGAGTATTAGCTGGTGTGTGCTATTACCTGTCGTGAGAAAATATGCCCATTTTAATTGATATGCTCTCGTTATATGAGAAGCTCAACGTAAAGGGAGTCTACTTGAAATGTAATTTTTGATTTTATGGTAGTATATTACACAAGTACATTAGTATAAAGGTTTTGAGGGGTGAAAAAAATCCCAGAACTCATTTGGATTATTACATCAATCTTCACTGGAGGATATTTAGCTTGAAATGGGATCTCAATCTAACTTACTAAATTGTCATGTAATCGAACCAGAAGTCTCAAAACCTTATTTATTAATCTCCTCATTTAGCCAAATATAGTCAAGGTTTAAAACTGAATTTATGAGCCTGAAAAAGATGGATAACCATCTAAAAAGATACTTGACCTGCTTTGCCAAGGTCATAACCTAAAGTTAGACCAATCAAGGAAGTGATGCTAGTAATCACCACACCCATCTAAGTCTGACCTGCAGTGACTAGCTGACCAGCGTCCCCAGTCTGAGCTGGTCAGACTGGGTCATGCTAACCCTATCAGAAGCTGACCCGTAGATACCAGTGCTTGTCAATCAGCCGTCTCTCACGACAGAGCTAAAGGAGGCAATGACTGATTTTCATAACTACCAGATTTCGATGAGATCAGCGGACAGGATCGCAGATCACCGATCCCCTCGTTGTGAAACCGCCCTAAAGCTCAGCAGGAGGGCTCCTGTGCCGCCGGAAATCGTATCCAGGTCTGCAAGTACAGAAAAAAGAAAGGAGGGAGCATGGAAAATATTTGTTTTTGCAAACTTTATTTCCAGTCTTGTTGCCATATCCTTATTTCTTTATGTCCTCTCTTCCATCCTTTCTGTCCATGTTTCATTACATCTCTCCCTTATGCTCTTTATTCTTTTAATCCTCTCTTTTCTTCTATCTTGTGGCCTTCCTTCATTTGCCTGGTTCTCTTGCCGTTCCTTACTTTCTTCCTCGAGTTGTTCCCTCTTGCATTCCTTTCTTCCTTTCTTTGTCTCCTTACTTTTACTTTCTTACTGTGTAGGTGACTGGAAAGAAACTAGCAAACATTACATCATTGATGAAAGACACTTTATTCCTCGTCCATGGAAGTTGGAGGGAGACAAACGAAACCACAGAAGTAGATCTCTGTTGGTGCACGGAAAATGGTTCCCTTCGAATGCTAATGTTCATGTCACCCCGTTTTAGAGCAGCGCATTAGCTTTATTCAATTATTCAGGAACTTATTCCATTACTCTGTTCAGCCTGGTTTCTTTGTGTCGATAGCTCGCAGGGAAGAAAGTTTGGGATCATCCTCAGAGCTTTCAGGGAAAGTTTGGTGATTTAACACGGGAAGTGGAAGCAAGTTAAATAGAATTAAGCTGCAGCTGTCCTAAACGGTTTTATTGTGATTAAACAGTTATGTTAGGGGAAAAAAAATAATTAAAGGATTATTTTTTTAGTTTCTTTACAACATCCTAAACGAGTCACCGTCTTTGTGTACCCCCGCAGGTACCAGCAGGTGCCGGTGGTGCTGGTGGGCAACAAGGTGGACCTGGAGGACGAGAGGGAGGTGTCCCCCAGCGAGGGCCAGGCTCTGGCCGAGGACTGGGGCTGCCCCTTCATGGAGACGTCGGCCAAGAGCAAGACCATGGTGGACGAGCTGTTCGCCGAGATCGTCAGGCAGATGGACTTCTGCCCTTTGCCCGATCGGAGGGAGACCTGCTGCCCCGCCTGTGCCATTCAGTAGCAGCCTAAGGGAGGGGTGGTGGACGAGGGTTGGAGTAGTGGAGTAGTCATTAGAGTGCAAAAGTATTCATGTTAGGAACTTTAAAGTGAGAGTTTCCGCCTGCCGTGGTAAAAGTCGAAAACGTCTGATACATCACCTCTCAGATAAAAACTGGGTTTTTCACTTGAACTACAAAGCAACACTCGACCTCCAGCGTCCGTCAGCGTCTGGTTGATTCATTCGGTTCTTGTCCCTATAGCACCGCGGTGCCAAAGCCATCAATGAAGAGGATTGTAGTGCTAAATGCTATCTGGGAAAGCAGCCATAGGTTACAGCAGGTATGGCAGTGTGCTCAGTGTTTTCAACGACCTCTTTTCCTCCTTTTTCGCGTTTGTCTTTTTGCACTTTTGGGACACGTAAGGCGGTGCAAGGACCTTCCACCCAGGTAAAAAGATAAGTAACACCACTGTGATGAGTTGATTTTCACAGCGGGACCCTCATAATCTAGCGTAGCACGAATGAATAGATGCAAGAATGTCTTAAAAAAAACAAAACAATAAAAAGAAAAACAACAAAAACCGCACCTTTGGGTGCCGAAGATCCCAAATGCTGACTTACTGTGGATGATGTGTGCATGAAGCTGTGCTGTCACACTGACACTGAGTACAATCAGTCTCGCCCCAAAGAGGCAGTATCAGTCAGTCAAACGTGTCGTTGAAATGTTTGGACACTCGTCCTTTCGCACTTCTGATGATGCAAATGCCTTGAAACGTGTAGAAGTGAAGCAGGTAGCTCGTCTGTCTAGGTCACATAAGATATGTTAGTGGTTTGATGTCAGAAACACTTATTTTCAGCAAAAATAAAACTTTATGCACAAGAGTCTCGACTTTTTATTGATGATGTGTTTTTTAGTTTTCTGGTGTAAAAGATGATCATATTTGACGTTTTGGGGTGGCTTTATTTAGATAAACAATCAAGCATACTTATTCTCTGGCTGTCATTAGTGTCCATTCAGCCTTTAATAAATTAATATAAATCCTTTCAACTCTCATTCCAGGGGGGGGGGGGTCTTATATGTAAAAATGAAATGTAACAGAAATGAAAAGGGCAATTAATAAAAACAAATGAAGACAATGTCAGAATTAAAGATAAATGTGTGAAACTAAAGCATCTACATAATTGTCTATATACAGTCTTCACCAAATGTTCTGCATAGCCTGCTTTCAAATACCAAAACTATTAAGTTTTTGTCAAAACATACATACTTAAAAGTGCATTTAAACTGGATATTTTGTTTATATTTCTATGTCCTTGGTAAAACTTTCAGTTTTGAATGTATACTGGTAACAAAATGATGTTTTGCTTCGTACTGGTTAGCTTTGTTGTCATTACACAAAATAAATAAAGCTGTGATAGTGTCGTTTTTTTTAAGTACTTTCTCTCACAAAGCCTGTTTGGCTTTCCAACAACACGTTGAGGAGGAGCAGCAAAAGCAAACGAGGTGGATTAGTGGTGCTTGCCGACATGTCATGGTGTCATCTAGGACAAGTTATATGAGCCTCACTGGCCACAGCATCAGCATCCAAAACAACTGTGAAGATACTTGGAAACTTAATATGAGCTATGACAATATTTAAGTTTCCTTTGGCAGAAATTTTTTTTGTTTTGTTTTTTTGTTAAAGATCTATTAAACTACTAAATCTGAGGAAGAAAAAAAAAAAAAAATTTTGCAGAAATTTACAAGAAGATAGTTGTTACAAATCTAGTATGTGTGAAACTAATACCAAAACACTAGTACTATACAGGTAACCATTTATTTGTCTATATTACTCCAATGTGTTGATTAGTTTGGATTTGATAGGAGTCAAAAATAGCATAAAATGCTTTCAATGATTCAGATTCCTCTTTATTGCAAATGTATAAATACGAAGTAGAGAAATGCGGTTCAGGGTCTAGTCAAAGAGCAAGCAGCTTTAAATTAATATCTACATTAAACACCTCTTATGTACAGATATGAAGAAGTGAGAAGAATTTGACTATGCTATTAGTGTAGGATATTTTTTTATTTTATATTTTTATTTATTTGATTTGTGTGTGCCAACACTATGGATTTATGTATTTTATGAATATTTACCATACTGGAAATACATTACAGTTAATAAAATTGTAAAACTAGAAAAAAAGGGGGGCCAACAGTGGCACCTGCAGCCATTAAACGGAAGCATAGTTAAGTTTGTAAAGAAGCTTCAGGGAGCAATTTCAGTTGTAGAAGAATTGGTCATGCTAATGGGGTTTTACATTTTCTGTAGAGAAAACTAAAATTATGTTTTTTACAAGGAAAACAGTTGATGGAAAAGTAACTTCAAATTTATATGGTCAGGATTTGGAAAGAGTTAAACAATTTAAAATTCTTGGGATTTGGTTTGATGAAAGAATGACATGAGGTGTGCAAATGAAGGAAATAATGGATAAATGTAGGAAAGTATTAAATATAATGAGGCGTTTATTTGGAACAGAGTGGGGAGCAGATAGAAATTCATTAAAAGCAATTTATAATGGGTTAATTAGGTCAGTCCTGGATTATGGGAGTGTAGTTTATAACTCAGTAGCAGATACAAACCTTACATAAGTTAAATATGCTCCAACATCAGGCTTTAAGAATATGTACTGGTGCTTTTAAAACATCTTCAACAGCAGCATTACAGGTTGAAATAGGAGAAATGCCTCTTAAATTTAGAAGGGATCAATTATCATCCAACATTAGAGGTGCTTAAACCTGGATGGGAAAAGGAAAAGAAACAATTAAAGAGCTTTGGATGGGCAATAAACTGTAAAGTTAACGAAATTCATTTAATATAGACAGATGCATCTAAAAATACAGCTAATAGGGTAGGGATAGCATTTATTGTGCCACAGTTTCAAATTAAGGTAGGGGAAATGATTAGTGATGGAGTCTCGGTCCATACAGGAGGAATGCTTTCTTTGCTTTTAGCAGTTCAATGGGTGGAAGAGGTCAGACCATTAAGATCTATCATTTGCTCAGATTCTAGTTCTTCATTAGTCCGTTTGCAACATAATCAGTCAGAAAGTAGTACAGATATATTAATTGAAATACACCAAACACTTTACAGAATCAATATGATGGGGCTGACAGTACATTTTGTATGTGTTCCTTACCAATCAGGTAAGGATAGATATTAATGTTAGTTTTAGTATAACAGAAATAAAGGTTATAATTAAACAGAAAACAGAAATTATGGGTAGAGGAAAAGAAAGGAAGGTGGTTTTATAAAATCCAAAAGAGAATTGGACAAATGAGAAGAACAGAAAGAAACAGGAGAGAAGAGGTAATTATTTCACGATTTAGGATTGGACACACTGGATTGAATAGATCACTATTTTTGATAGGGAAACATCAGACAGGGAAATTTGACTCTGTGGAAGATGAGACATTGGAACATGTTATTTTAAATTGTAGGAATTATCTGTCTTAGAGAAACAAGTTAATAAGAAACCTTAGTAATATGAAAATGACATTTAATATTGTTGATTTACTGCAAAAGGACTCGGGAAGCAGAGGATATCAGGCTATATTTGATTTTTGAAACAGAGCTAGTTGTATAATAGGGTATAGTTTTTTTTTTTGTCATTAGGTCCACACTCCATACCAGTTTGTGGCGGTAATCCTCACCTAATGCTTTTTGTCAACCGCCAATAAACGTATGCAGATTAAAATGGCTAAAAACATAAACTACGCAGAAGCAGTTAAAAATGTGAAGGAACAGAAAACATGAAAGTTTGAACAAACAGCGAGTCAAAATTCACTGCAAAGCAAAGAACAGTCAGAAGGATAAAACTGAAAAGATTAAAAATAATAGTGAGAGGAGCTGAAAGGATTTTGGGGTTTAAAGAGGGATCATGGGAGAACATAAGCAAAAAGTTGGAGGTAGATGGAAGACCAGGAGCATCTTGTGAAAGTAGCTTATGTTAATATTACAGTGGAATGCAGGAGGTTTAATTGCAAACGGACAAGAATTTAAAGGTTATATTGACAGAACAACCAGAAATTATTTGTGTTCAGGAAACATGGTTAAAAACAACATTAGATTTTGTGATCAAAGGACTTGATGGTGTAAGAAGAGATCGACAGGAGGGAACTGTAGTAAATTGTGGGGTAAATGTAATGATAAAAACTGACAGGTTATAGAAGAATTAATGGAAATAAAACATCTTGTATGTATTAATGATGGGAGGGGTACAAGAATCAATGTAAGAACAGGGATGGAATCAGTTATTGATTTACAATAGTATCAAATGTTTTAGCTGGTATTTGTGAGTGGTTCATTGATTAAAAATTCAACAATAGATAGTGATCATTATCCCATTACAATAAGAGTAGGATTAACTTTAAATAAAAAGAATATAAAGGTCAATAAAAAATTATTATAATAAAGCAGACTGGATTAAATTTATATAATTGAGTCAAATAAACTTGGAAAAAATAGATATGAGAATGGATATAAATGATGTAAATGAAAAAAAAATTGTAAGGCAATAGGGAAAGAAACAAAAATAGAAAAAACTTGGAAAACAATTAAAAGAATGAATGGCTTAAAGAGAGAGTTTGAATATCCTGTATTAAAAATAGATCATATAAAGATGTATTACAGAGTGTTGAAGAGACAAATAATGTGTTAAATATTGACTTTACAAAAGCACTTAAGGAGACAAAAAATACAGCACCAGGTAAAGATCAAATTTGGTATAGAATGATAAGACAACTCAGTGAAAAATCGAAAGATATAATATTGCAATTATATAATAAAGTTTGGGAGGATGTCAAGATATCAAAGGGGTTTTTGATAAGGGAGGAGTACTAATGATCCAACGCTCTGTTTAGAGCATGAAATTAGAAGAGCACAAGTAAATAAAGAAAGTGTGGTGGCAATATTTTTTGATATACAAAAAGCATACGATATGATGTGGGTGGAGGGTTTATTAATTAAATTATACATGTTGGGCATTAAAGGAAAAATATTTAAATGGATTCAAGACTTTTAAACAAATAGAAAAATACAAGTTAAAATTGGTGAAGTAATCTCAGGAAAATATATCGTAGAAAATGGAACTCCACAGGGGAGTATCATAGGTCCGTTACTGTTCTCAATTATGATAAATGATGTATTTAAGGATATTGGAAAATAAAGGGGATGTTCACTGTTTACAGATGATGGAGCTGTTTGGAAAAGAGGGAAAAATGTAGATTTTACTGTAAAGAAATTACAAGATGTTATTATTAAAATAGAGAAATGGGCATTGAAATGGGGATTTAAGTTCTCAGTTGCAAAAACAAAAGTAATGATATTTAATCAGAAAAAAACAAATAAGGAAATAAAATAAAAATAATATAACCAAGAATTAGAGCAGGTAAAGTGTATAAAATATTTAGGATTATGGTTTGGTGAAAAACTAAAATGGAATATACATATTCAAAAACTTATTGATAAATGCAAAAAAATGTTAAATATTTTGAGATGCTTGGCTGGCAGTGACTGGGGAGCAGATAGAAAATCACTAAAACAGGTTTACACAGGCATGATCAGGTCTAACTTAGACTTTGGGTGTATAGTTTACGGCTCAGCAGCTGAAACACATCTGGTTAAATTAGACATTATCCAACACCAGGCATTAAGATTATGTACTGGAGCATTTAAAACCACACCAACAGCAGCAATAGAAATAGAAATGGGAGAAATGCTGTTAGATTTAAGAAGAACAAAACTAGAAATAAATTATTGGTTAAATTCACAAAGCAATACATTTGATAATCCAACTTGGTAAATTTTAAATCCATGTTGGGAAAAAGAAAATAATGAAATGAGGAGTTTTGGATGGACAATTGAAAAGACATAAATTATACCACCATGGATTCTACCAGAAACAACAGTAGATATTTCAATATTGGAAAAGAAACAAGATAAATCTTACAATGTAGACAGTTTTTCAGTACAAATACATTTAAATAATTTTTATCAATATATTCAAATTTGTACAGATGCATCAAAAATAACTGGAAAAATAGGAATAGGTTTTGTACCAGAATTCAATATAAAAATAGGGAAACCAATTACAGATGGATTATCAGTATACACAGGATAAATTTTGGCAATATTATTAGTATTACAATG